>CM029626.1:11239009-11399005 GCA_017311315.1 Dendrocalamus latiflorus
GAAGTATGGTAGCTCGTGAGATTGACCTTGAAGAGAAGCGAGTGTATGCGCCCACTCCGATGATTCAAGAGCTATTCTTCACACTACATGCTGTCGCTGCACCGACGGTGCAAGACACTGTGGTGCCAGCACCTGTTATTGTTCTTCCTGTGGCAACAATGAATGATAATGAGGAACCTGTTTTTCAGGATCCTATAGAACCTATTGCCACAGATGAGGGGGAGCAACAGCAGCCTCAAACAGAAAATGTACCAAATGAAGGCCCCGAGGAGGTCTCAAAGAGTAAGAAGATCAGCTATTTCTGATGATTATCAGATTTATCATACAGAGGAATTTCAAATGGAGGATGATCCCACCTCATTTGAAGAAGCCATGAGAAGCGAAAATTCCTCAAAATGGCTTGAGGCCATGGAAGAGGAAATGAGGTCCATGAAGGCTAATAAAGTCTGGGACTTGGAAATTATTCCTAAAGGAGCCAAAACAGTAGGCTGTAAATGGGTCTACAAGACAAAGCATGACTCCCAAGGGAATGTAGAAAGATACAAAGCGCGACTTGTGGCAAAAGGTTTTACGCAAAGAGAAGGGATTGATTACAATGAGACCTTTTCTCCAGTCTCATGTAAAGATTCCTTCAGAATCATAATGGCATTAGTAGCACATTATGATTTAGAGTTACATCAGATGGATGTAAAGACGACATTTCTTAATGGGGACTTGGAGGAAAATGTTTATATGGCACAACCGAAAGGTTTTGTCGTGGAAGGAAATGAAAGAATGGGATGCCGCCTAAAGAAATCGATTTATGGGTTAAAGCAAGCTTCAAGACAGTGGTACTTGAAGTTTGACAATACAATAAGAAAATTTGGGTTTAAAGAGAATGTAGAGGACAACTGTGTTTATGCAAAGTTTAAAGATGGGAAGTTTATCTTCCTAATCCTGTATGTGGATGATATCCTACTGGCTAGTAGTGATGTCAGTCTGCTACTGGAGACAAAGAAGTTTTTGTCCTCAAACTTTGATATGAAAGATCTTGGTGAAGCTTCGTTCGTTCTAGGGATCGAAATTCACCGAGATAGAAACAAAGGGGTATTGGGACTGTCACAAAAGGCATACATAGAGAAAGTCTTAAAGAAATTTGGTATGCATAAATGTAGTCCTTCACCTGCACCTATAGTCAAGGGCGACAGATATGGGGATTTTCAATGCCCCAGGAACCAGTATGAGATCGATCAAATGAAAGCGGTTCTATATGCTTCAGCTGTCGGAAGCTTACAGTATGCTCAAGTGTGCACACGCCCTGACTTAGCATTTGTTACCGGGTTACTTGGCAGATTCCAGAGCAATCCTGGAATAGAACATTGGAAATTGATAAAGAAAGTCTTGCGTTATTTGCAAGGAACAAAAGGCCTCATGATGACATACAGAAGATCAGATTTACTCCATATAGTGGGGTATACAGATTCTGATTTTGCGGGAGATGATAGAAAGTCTACATCCAGATATGTGTTCACTCTCGCTGGAGGAGCTATATCGTGGAAAAGCTCAAAGCAAACCGTCACTACATCGTCCACAATGTATGCCGAGTTTGTAGCATGTTATGAGGCTACGGGGCAGGTGAACTGGCTAAAAAAGTTCATATCCGGTTTGAAAGTGGTTGACGACATCAATAGACCACTTAAGTTGTACTGCGATAATGAACCCGCAGTAACGTATGCCCACAACAATAAGTCAAGTGGTGCTGCCAAACACATTGACATAAAGTATTATGTTGTGAAAGATAAAGTTCGGGATCAAATTATAAGTCTTGAGCATATAAGTACCGCAAAGATGTTAGCGGATCCGCTCACTAAAGGCTTACCACCCAACATGTTCAGAGAACATGTAGCCGGCATGGGTTTAAGGGAAAGCCTATGATTCCTGGACTAAAAGATGGCCCAAAAGATTAAAGTAACTATTTCAGTACAGAGAGGTGTATTGTAGCTGTTGAATCTATCGGCGATTGACCGTGACGATGAGACATGTTCTATGCACTAATCTGTGATGGAATGTGTAAAGGCAAAAGTAATTAAAGATAAAGTATAGATTGAGATCAAGGGGGAGAATGTTAGAATGATCTCAGGGCATTTGGCCCAACGGCCAAATGCCCTCCTCTCCCCTTGACCGCGCCCTGATCGGGGGCGCCCAGCCCAATAGGCTGGTGGGCCCCTGTCGCCAGCGCCATATAAAACAGAGGTGGGGGCCGGGGCGGCACGCACGACGAGGTTCACCGTGCCGCCGCCAGACCCACCGACAAAACCCTAGACCCGATCTAAGAGGGAGCGCTCCAGCGACGGGAAGACCCACCGCCAAGAAGATCACCGCCGCTCGGGAGACGTCGGCCGCCAGGGAGACGCTGCTCCTCTTCCCCGACCGTCGTTGCCCGTGTGCAGAGCTTCACCGACGAACCGCGATGGCCAACCCCTCCTCCTCTACGTCGGACGGTTAGTACTCCTCTCTCCCTCTCGGTATTACCTCAAGAACCCGAACCCTAAAGAAAAGAACCCGCTAGATCTAACCTAGGAGATCCTAAAAGCTAAAGAACTAAAACTATCAATCCAATCTTAAACCAAGGTCCTCAATGGAGGTGAACAACAAGAAAGGGCCACGCTTGGCCAGGTGTGGCTGGAAAGGGAAGGGGTCATCGTCTCATCGAGGAAGGTGGTCAACCCATGCTTCTGGCTGCCAATAATAGTCTCCGCCGTTAGGTGGAGCTAGGGTTTTAGCGAGCATTCACTATAAGCCTCGAGGTTTCCTTGGAGCAGACAAAGAGAAAGGAGGTGGACTGAAGGTGGCACGTGTAGGTTGTTAATTTTATGCCTAGCAGATGGTGGTTGGGAGGATATGGTTGGGTGCTATGTGATGCAACACCAACTCGATCGCGACCGTTCGATTCCGGAGTCTTCAACCAGTACAGCTCTGGCTTATGCGGCAAAAATGGACTCATGCACAATAGAAAAAGAACAGTCATGTTTTAGATTTTTTTCCCCAAAAGTAAACCATGTTTTGTTTAAAACAAACTTGCATGACAGTTTGTTTCCCATGTAATTTGCATAAAATTCCCATACCACGGTTCACTACACAAGACACTCTTATCCTAAGTGTCGTAAGAGTGTCTTATGCAGTGTCACCGTTGTGACCCAACAGTGATGCTACCGCCACCGCTCCTTCATTGTCGGTGATATATCCCCCATCCGAAATTTTTGGATGGCTAGGGTTTCGGACATGTAAATCTTGATGCTCGTGCGCATGAAAATTAATTGTTGATGCCTTAGTTCTTGTGATGATTGATGGATGGCTAGGGTTTCGGCCCTTGTTGAAATTCATGTTTTATTGTAGGATAAGGACATGGCGATAAAATTTATTGCACGATGATCTTGTTATCATAAATATGCCTACTTTGGTTCGTCTGTATTTTTTGATTGCGCTGTTTTGTAGAGCAATTAGAGAATATTGATGAACTGAAGGAGGCCTACTTATGAGGACGCTAAAACACAATCACAAATAGTTCTTAACGAGAACTGTTTATGATAATAAACTATCACAGACGGTTCTTAACTAAAACCGTCTGTGTTGTATCTTATCATAAATGGTTCGAGAGTCGTCTGTGATAGCCACCTGTTATCACAGATACATAAATTCAGACGATTCAGAAACTGTCTGTGATGACAGTTTTGAGCCGTCTGTGATGACCCTTTTATAGTAGTGTGACTATCTGCAATAGGTGGATGTTTGGTAGTTATATCCACACCGCTTGGGGTGGAGCCACCGGGGGACTTCACCAGGATCGAGCCTACCACATATATTGGTATATATTCTCGAATCTTGATTTTTTTTTATTTTCCTTCTTTCATTCCCTTTTACTAGTTAGCATATAGCAGCCATATACTCCTGGTAATTTAGTTGTATACTTGATACTTCAATACTTGTTAAATTGCTTTTGTTCATAGATTTATGATAATGGAGAAACAAACTTTGCATAATTATTTCACAAACAATTCAACTAATACTCCCCCCAATCGATGATAGCACAACTCAACCAAAGTGTAAAAACTATGTTTTCGTTAATTTAGCTTAGTCCTTTGATTCCACCCTCTATTTTTATCACGGCTTCGCCACTGGTTCTAAATAAATGATATACACTAACAGAGCTTCGTTTCCTCCCTAATTAAGTCCATGCTTCTGTTCTAAAAAATATATCAAAAGCACACCTCTATGCTAAAAAAACACATTTCTACGGGCTTGCTATTTGAAAGTTGCTTGATTTATGTTAACTCTTGATAGCCGATTTTCTTCGCCTTTTCGTTTTACTCTAAGATGCGTGCATATATTATTCTATACTAATCTAATGGTAAAATGTAACTTAAGAAACATAAGCCATCTTAGAAATAAACAACCCGTTTATCTGATACTGTTCCCGGCTGCAAGGACGCCACCAAAGCATCAAGAGACAATGTGTGATGGCTCATAAAATACTCCCATTTCCCCAGCAACAACCCTCCATAGCAGGGTTTTCAATACCGGTTTCATATTTTTACGGGGGATATCACCAATAATCGGTTAATTTCAGAGAATTTTGGTCGAAAATTTCAAATCAACATTAAATTTCAAACCAATTTTGGCCGGAAATCACCGATTATTGGGCGATTATCAGATGAAAATATCGGTGTATAATCGGTTGATATTATGCCGACAGCAGCAGTTTCAACTTGACAAAGTCATATGCACGTGCATTCAGAATTTCAGACGACATCCATGACAAAATAAGTTGCAACCTGAATAAGCAAAGTCTTTGACATGAATACATACAAATGTTAGTGACCTAGTTCCACTAACGGAATGTCCTCTATTTTTCAATGCAGCACGCGTCAGCAACATCCATGTAATGGCGCCTGGTAGCATTGCTTCAGCTAAAAACAAATGAGCAAATGGTGGACGATCAGATGGATCTCAAAATTTTACGTAACCCAATTCCAACTGGGGAAAAAAATCAGTTCCAGACTTGCAGCAACCAAATGGTGCCAAAATTATTTCCTTTTTAAGTATTCGCCTCAATCGCTAACTGTAAACGGAGCCTCTTTTTAAGTATGCTGAGAGGAATTATGCAGATTTCTTGGATATTGTTGGTAAAGGTAATGTGCTTCTTGCTGGTAGGTAGTCAGGTGAAGACCTTCGGATTCTTGGTTCTTTTACAAGCAGTAGCTCAATAGGAGAAAAATGGAAGGCATAGAAATGCATCTTTTTGATTTGTTGTAGAAGTCTGTCTTTTTTCCTTATAGTGGTTTAGATGCTTAGTACAATGAAAAGCAAAATGACAGGTGCTTATTAGATAATCTAGTTAATTTTGCATCTCAGTTACTAGTCTGCATGACTGCTGTCCTTATTGCATCTTTAAACAGTTTAGTGGCATGGAGGTCAGTTTTCTACTTTAAACAGTTTAGTGGAGGTCAGTTTTTCCTTGGCAATTAGTTTTTCAGTTTTGTAGTATTTACTAGTGCAGTTTCTCTTGTATATTGGCTATATAATGGGAGGAAATAAACCAGAAAAGGAGTGACGTTCAGCACCACCAAAACATCATTTGTGCTCTTGTGTTCTGTGTCTTTCTTTGTTTGCACGTACATGTGTGCGTACTGTTGCTTGCAGAAAACAGAAAGACCAGGGCGGTGCTAGCGGACGTTTGGCCAACATTTGGTATCAGAGCTCCGTTCAGGATCTTGGTGGCCATGTCAGCTCCGGTGGGACGAGGGTCGATCACTCCTCCACGGCGGGATCGCCTTCGGTCGCCATCACGTGGTCCTCGTCGTCCGCGACAACAGCATGGTCGGGAGCGCGAGGTCGTCATCGAGCGCGTGGTCAAGGAAGCGTCGGCGTCGGTACAATATCCGATGCTGACCAAGACCAACTACCCGGAGTGGGCGATGCTCATGCGCATCAACCTGCAGGCGCAAGGCTTGAAGGGAGCCATCGAACCCGGCGGCGCAGAGTACAGCGTGGATCGTCTTGCATTAGCAGCGATTGCACGAGCTGTCCCGCCGGAGATGCTGGCCTCGATCGGCAATAAGGACTCCGCGCAGGAGGCGTGGGATGCTGTCAAGATCATGCGGATGGGCGTCGAGCGCGTACGTGAGGCGAACGCGCAGAAACTCCGACGCGACTTCAACAATATAGCATTCAAGGAAGGGGAGGCCATCGACGACTTCTCGATGCGCATCACGGGCCGCCAATAATCTGCGGCTTCTCGGCGACCACATCACCGAAGGCGAGGTCGTGCGCAAGATGCTGCAGGTTGGTCCCTGAAAGTTCATGCAGGTCGCATCTCCATCGAGACGCTGCTCAACATCAACGACTTGTCCATCGAGGAGGTCACGGGCCGTCTTCGGTCCGTGGAGCGCGGCTCGACGCGCGGGCAGCGGCTGTAGACTGGGCTCCCACTGCTTCTCTCGTCAAAGGAGGAGGACCTCATACTCGCCTACGCAAGCGCGACAAGCAGGGTGCGTGCGTCGGAAGCGCTGGCGCAGCAGAAGTGGTTAACGAACGGCGGCTCGGTCCCGCCACGGCGCGGCGCGCAGCCATCCAAGCTGCGTACCGACGACGCACGCAAGGGGCGGGGTGGCGGCAAGGTCATCGACAAGGATAAGTGCAAGTACTGCGGGAAAACTGGGCATTGGGCCCGGGAATGCCGGAAGAAGAAGAGAGACGAGGCGGCGGCCGCAGCGCTGCTGGTGGAGGAGGGCGGCGACGATGAGCCGTCCCTGTTGATGGCCCAGGTGGCCTCTCTTTCACCAGTGCCCGCGCGCCTCCCAGAGCACGCCGCACCTGTGCACGTCGGCGGTCGGGTCTTCCTCAACGAAGAACGCGCGACGGTGCAGTTGGGTGACACCAACAATCACACCGGCGGCCAGGACGACGGCGTGTGGTACCTCGACACGGGCGCGTCGAACCATATGACGGGAAATGACGCGGCCTTCTCTGAGCTGAACCACGACATCACGGGCACGGTAAAGTTCGGCGATGGATCAATGGTGGACATCCTCGGGCGCGGCACGATCATGTTCGCGGCACGGGGTGGACGCCATCGTATGCTGTCGGACGTGTACTTCATCCCACGTCTGCGCAGCAACATCATCAGCTTGGACAACTCGACGAGGTCGGGTGCCAAGTGTTGATCGAGGATGGCGTACTGCGAATGTGCGCGATCCGAGGAGGGAGCTTCTCGCCAAGGTACGGCGATCGGCGAATCGACTGTACAAGATCCCCCTCACGCTCGCTCGACCGATCTCGCTCCTGGCGCACGCCAACGACGATGCGTGGCGCTGGCATGAGCGGTTCGGCCACCTGAGCTTCGAGGGGTTGAAGAAACTTGGGCGTGGCGACATGGTGCGTGGGCTTCCACTGCTAGATCATGTCGACCAGCTGTGGTGACGCGTGCCTTGTCGGCAAGCAACGACGCTCGCCATTCCCTCTGGAGGCCAAGTACCGCGCGAAGGGCCGGCTTGATCTCGTACATGGAGATCTATGCGGGCCTGTCACGCCAGCGACGCACGGTGGCAAGCGCTACTTCCTCCTCCTCGTTGACGATGCTAGTCGCTATATGTGGCTAGTGCTGTTGTCAAGCAAGGACGAGGCGGCCAGCGCGATCAAGAAGTTCCAAGCCGGCGTCGAGGTCGAGACTGGGCGGAAGCTACGCGCGCTACGTACCGATCGTGGTGGCGAGTTCACGTCCGTGACCTTTGGCGAGTACTGCGCGGAGAAGGGCGTGCACCGGCAACTCACGGCGCCGTACTCCCCGCAACAGAACGGCGTCGTGGAGCGCCGGAACCAGACTGTGATGGCTATGGCGCGATGCCTACTCAAGGCAAAGAAGGTGCCCAGTACATTCTGGGGGGAGGCGGTGAGCACGACCGTGTTCATCTTGAACCGTTCACCGACGAAGAGCGTCACCGGGATAACGCCTTATGAAGCTTGGCATGGCAAGAAACCGGCTGTGCATTTCATGCGCACGTTCGGTTGCCTCGCTCACGTCAAGGTTGCCCGCACGCCGCGAAGCTTGACGACCGGAGCGTGAAGATGGTTTTCGTCGGGTACGAGCCGGGCTCCAAAGGCTACCGGGTGTACGATCCGGTGGGCGGGCGGCTCCATGTGACTCGCGATGTGGTGTTCGACGAGACCAAAGGGTGGAATTGGGAGGCGAACGGCGACGCCAGCCCTGAGACGTTCACCGTGGAGTACACGGTCAGCGACGTCTTGGGCGGCGGCGAGCCGAACGCTCCTGTATCCCCTGCGGTCCCGTCCTTGGAGGAAGAAGAGGAAGCTGGGGCGTCACCTCAAACGCCCATGAACGCTACCCACGACACCGGTGGTGCTCAAGTTGAGCATTGCACTCCACCATCGCAGATCCCGTCGGGGCTCGACCATAGTGACAATGGCGCGCCGCGACGTTTCCGCATGGTGGACAATTGCATCAACACTGCCGAGCCACGCGTACTGGACCCCGACGAGTGGCTCCTCGTTGCGACCGAGGAGCCCACCTCCTACGACGAGGCAGCCACCGATCCGGCGTGGCGCGCCACGATGGAAGAGGAGATGGCGGCCATTGAGGACAATGGCACGTGGGAGGCAGTGGACCTCCCGGCCGGACACCGCCCGATTGGCCTCAAATGGGTGTTCAAGCTCAAGAAGGATGCGCAAGGGGCGGTGGTTCGACACAAGGCGCGGCTGGTGGCTAAGGGGTACGTACAACGCGCTGGCGTGGACTTCGATGAGGTGTTTGCACCAGTGGCACGGCTCGACTCCGTGCGTGCACTGGTAGCGGTGGCAGCGCACGAGGGCTGGGCGCTCCACCATCTCGACGTCAAGTCTGCGTTTCTGAACGGCGACCTCACGGAGGAGGTTTACGTCGCTCAACCGCCGGGATTCATGATCGCCGAGCGAGAGCGGCAAGTACTGCGGCTGCGCAAAGCACTCTACGGCCTACGACAAGCTCCTCGGGCGTGGAACGCCAAACTTGACCGCACGCTGGTGGCGCTTGGGTTCACGCGTTGCGAGGAAGAACACGGTGTGTACACACGCGGCAAGGGGCGAGGACGTGTGCTCCTGGGCGTGTATGTTGACGATTTGATCCTCACTGGCGCCGACCAAGCTGAGATCGAATCGTTCAAGGAGGAGATGAAGCACTCGTTCAAGATGAGCGACCTCGGGCAGTTGAGCTACTATCTCGGCATTGATGTCAAGCAGCTGCCTGGGAAGATCACCATGAGCCAAGCTGCGTATGCGGCAAAGCTCCTGGACAAGGCCGGCATGGCTGGCTGCAATGCCGTGCAAGTGCCCATGGAGGCACGTCTTAAACTGAGTAAGGAGAGCTCCAATCCACCTGTTGATCCTACGTTCTACCGTAGTGTGGTTGGCAGCCTCCGGTACTTGGTCCACACCCGGCCGGATATCAGCTTCGCGGTCGGGTATGTGAGCAGGTTCATGGCGAACCCAACGACGGAACACCTGAGCGCCGTCAAGCATCTACTTCGTTATGTCGCTGGTACGCTCCACTTTGGCCTTTGCTACACCAAGGGGCACAACGACATCGAACTCAAGGGGTACAGCGACGCGGACATGGCCGGCGACGTGGATGATCGCAAGAGCACCTCCGGCATTATGTTCTGCCTCGGCAACGCGCCTGTGTCATGGCAATCACAAAAACAGCCGGTGGTGGCGCTATCGTCGTGCGAGGCCGAGTACATTGCGGCCTCAGCGGCGGCATGCCAGGGAATCTGGCTCAGGCGGCTGATCGACAACTTCTACGGGCGAGACGTCGGCGCCGCGACAATCTACATCGACAATCAGTCGGCGATTCAATTGTGCAAAAATCCGGTCTTCCATGGCCGGAGCAAGCACATTGAGACGCGCTTTCACTTCATCCGGGAGTGCGTCGAGGGTGGCCAAGTCGCCATCCGCAAAATCCACACCGACGATCAGCTGGCGGACATATTGACCAAATCACTTGGCCGGGTGCGTTTTCTACACCTGCGCTCGAAGCTCGGCGTCGTCGACATCAACCACAACTAGATTAGGGGGAGTAATATTAGATAATCTAGTTAATTTTGCATCTCAGTTACTAGTCTGCATGACTGCTGTCCTTATTGCATCTTTAAACAGTTTAGTGGCATGGAGGTCAGTTTTCTACTTTAAACAGTTTAGTGGAGGTCAGTTTTTCCTTGGCAATTAGTTTTTCAGTTTTGTAGTATTTACTAGTGCAGTTTCTCTTGTATATTGGCTATATAATGGGAGGAAATAAACCAGAAAAGGAGTGACGTTCAGCACCACCAAAACATCATTTGTGCTCTTGTGTTCTGTGTCTTTCTTTGTTTGCACGTACATGTGTGCGTACTGTTGCTTGCAGAAAACAGAAAGACCAGGGCGGTGCTAGCGGACGTTTGGCCAACAGTGCTTGTGCAGTTTGTTGATAACTAAAACTTCCTCAATGAACACTAACCCTTCCAAGAACTAAATACCAAACCATGCACACACAAAAAAAAAACTGACAATTTCAGTGTTCTATCTGTAAAAAACTCTCGCCAGAAAGTTTTTGGAAGTTCCTGAATAGATAGTTATTTATTTAAATTTGTGTTTTTTGTGAGCTAAAGTATAGTGATGAAGAACTTAGGTTTCAACAGGAAGTCCCTGGTTCTCACAAAAAGGTCTAGTTCTAACCTTGGATAATTAGAACAATAATTTGCAAGTCTAGCTTTTAAACTGAAGAGACTGTACCTTCAGAATTCAAAGCGAAACCTGCAAAATTCAGAACATGAATCCTAGAACAAATCAATGTCAATCACTCCAAACTGTCCGCAATGAACATTTAGATCGATGATCACATATTTCCGACTAGATTCCACATCAAACTTCTGCAAGATCATCAGAGTTACATGAGGACGTCTGCCTAAGTTATGTATGCAGACTGTAACTTATTGTTCTCCATGGTTAGACTGTAACTTATCTATAGAAAGCTCTCGCCATGAAGTTTTCTGTGACCTAAATTATGTGTGTTTTCTTGGATGACTAGTGTTCATAACTAGACAAAAGACTATAGCAACAAAAAAAGGGGAGGACTGCAAACATACCGGTAGCTAGTGTTCACATCAAATGCTTTACCAGTAGATCTTGCATTGTGAAACAATAAATGAATCCTACTACCAGTAGCACTACCAGCACAACTACCACTTCCAATGCCGTGTCCACCATTAGCACTCCCACTTCCATGCTCATATATCCAACCATCCTCTCCACGTTGTCTTGAAAGTAAAGGTCTCTCAATGAAGTGTTCAATGACATCTGTTCTTGTACATCTTCATCGCTGGACACATCAATTGCTGCATTCAACTCTTCAAAAACATTACTTTCCATTGTAAACTTACGCTCCGCTTCTTTCCTCTTTCGCCTTCCTGCCGACTCACACTCCCTCATCACATCACGAACATCTGATGGCACAATTACTACAAAAGAGCCTACACTGAACGGCTACATCACAAACGGTTCTTAGAGAATTGTCCGTGCTGTAATTATCATAGACGGTTTTATAAGCGTGGTTGTGTACCATTTGTGATACGCAACTATGACAGACGTTCATACAAATAATCGTCTATGATATTTTTACAGACGATTATCAATACGAACCATTTGTGATAATGCAAAACATCATAGACGGTTTGTATCAATAACCATCTGTGATAATTCACAGACGGTTATTGATACAAACCATCTGTGATAATGGCAGATATCACCAACGGTTCGTATTCATAATCGTCTGTGAAAGTTCACAGACAGTTATTAATACAAACCGTCTATGATCGTTTCATATCACAAATGGTTTGTGGTTGGAACCATCTGGGATACATCACGTTATTAAATAGCCAGTGTGGTCTAGACAAATTTGTCTTCATTGTGCTGTATTGAAGGAGGTGGCCAGCTTTGGGGAGTTTGGGGAAAACATACCGCTCGTAGATCTAGCTTGTAGATCGATTTGTTCTTGATGATTAGAGGTTAGTATTTGCTTCTAATAACTTATATGCCTTGTAATAGATAGAGATGATAGCTAGGTTTAGAGAGAAATGGTAGTTTGCTCCAATTTAAGTATAGGTCAGTACTCCTAGTTTAGTTCAATATATTATTGCTTGATACACACACACACGTACATGCATATTGCTTCATAAATACGTGGCTAGCTACTTAATGTAGATATGGACAATTTATTATTAGGTGAATAACAATTATGTGTGTAAGTAGTTAGACTGGTTAATTAGCTATAGTAGTATTAATAATCCAATTTGACACTAATTTATCACACGCGTAGTGTAGATGGATCAAAGCTGGATGTACGTTGAGAACCATGTTAGTGAAGAGTATATTAATGGCGTGTCTGCTTTTAAAAGAGTGGCCGAGCAGGACATGTTGAAGAAAAAGACGGAATATATATACTCGAGGGCGTCTATTTGGTTTTTGATCAAAACCATTCGATCCCTTATGATAAGGGGGTCGATGGGAGGCAAATGCCCCCAGAAAGCAGTGAGCATTTGCTCCTGTTGGAGCTTCTCGTTCTCCACCCTCGCAATTTCTTGCTCATTCATTGATTGCGATAATCTAAAGATGTTTAACAACTCAGCTAGATCGAAGCTCACTTTATTCGAAGGGTTTCAAAAAGGGATATACATGTTAGACCAGTCACGGTGAAGAGAAAATTATACAGAAAGGAAGCTATAATATCGTCAAGGGAGACAATGATATGCCAGTTGTGGACTATGCTTTCGATGAGGATAGGTCGTATGATGACAATGTGGATCAGATACTACGCTATGCAGAAGGAAACTACAGTGAGAGAGAATTTGGCAAATTTGAGGGCTTGCTGGAGGACCTGGAGAAACCTTTGTTCGCTGCTGCAAGCCACAATACATAAGGTTGTTATCTGTTCTTGAACTGCTGAAATTAAAGGCAAATAATGGTTGGTCCGATAAGAGTTTCACGGCGTTGTTAGGTCTCCTAGCGAACATCTTTTCAGAGGGAAATGTATTATTGAGAACCACCTATCAAGCCAAAAAGGTTCTTTGTCCATTGGGAATAGAAGTATAAAGAATATATGCATGTCCAAATGATTGTATCCTCTGTCGTAAAGAGTATGCAAAATTACATATTTGTTCGATGTACAAGCATAAGAATGACTCTGATGACAACGAGGGCATCAAGATGAAGCAAAGACCTCCTGCTAAGATGTTCTGGTATCTGCCTATAATTTTTCGTTTGAAATGTTTATTTGCAAACCGAAAGGATGCAAGATTGGTACGTTAGCACTCGGAGGAGCGTAAGAAAGATGGAATGATAAAACACGTTGTTGATTCTGCCTAGTGGAGAACATCGATAGGATGTTTGTAAACTTTAGTGTAGGACAGAAAGAATGAATCCTTTCGGTAACATGAGCAACCGACATAGCACCTGGCTCGTGAATGTATGTATGTGCAACCTTCCTCCTTGGCTGTGTATGAAGTGGAAGTACATTTTGATGTCACTACTTATCCAAGGGCCAAAGAAAACTGAAAACGATATTGATATGTACCTGGCTCCATTGATGAAAGATCTTGTGACAATGTGGAACGAAAGGGTATAGGTATGGGATGCGAATAAACATGAGAACTTCACTCCGTGCGCCATGTTGTTCTGCATCATCAATGATTTTCCTTCCCTTGGTAACATGTCGGGGTTGAGTTCGAAAGGAGCCAAACTCTGTCCACACTGCTTAGATTATACCAAGAGTGTGTGGTTGAACAACTCGTGCAAAACTGTATACATACGTCACCGTAGGTTCCTTTCACGGTATCACTCATACCGCAAGATGAAGAAATAATTTGACGAAAAAAATAGGATGACTCAGCACCAAGGCCTTTTAGCGGGACAGAGGTCAACGATATGGTTAATTGTGATTTATTTTTTTGTGCTCAATTTACTTTCATAGAATTAAATTGATTGCTTCTCATCCTAGAATTGCAAACCTTTAACAAAGACTTAGGTTGTTGATGCACATAGGTGAACGTAGTTGATTTAGACTTTGTTTGTGCTAAAACCATTTTGATTTAAGCTTTCACATTATATACTAAATTTTAGCCAAATAGTTTAAATAGAATTTTTAAAAATGACTATTTGCCCCCTCTAGTCGGCCTTCTTGATCTTACATGCGTCTGCGCCACTTTCTGAACATGGCGACGCCCACTTACCTATAGACAACATCCAGATAATGTATATCTCTAGAATGCTACATAGATAGATCTGGCGGATACCTTAGCTCATCATGTATTGTAGGAGGCCATACCATGCATCCTCAAAATCAGGGTTGTTGGCTCCATTCCTGTTGACGCTGGGGGTTGGCATATTCATGCCTACCAGGAACATTGGTGCACGGTACCCAACTAGGGACCAGTTTTGTGAAGGTCCAGGTGGACTGGAGTAAAAACATTTTTAGGACCGTCCCGCTGGAGAGGCCCCTAAATAGAGAAATCATGGTACTAGGGGATGCCGTCCACGCATTCATCTAGTGGCCCAAAAGGAACATCACCTTGGACCCTTCTATGCCGTGATTTCCACATGACCATACCTATCAAATAGAACACTCTATGACTACACTTCAAGCTCCTCTTCAGAAAGCCAGCGCATTGGCTCCCATGAAGGCAATGCCAAAAATATATCGCAAGCGAGGCGCCAAGGCCGAATATAAGAAGATTAAGGTGCCTCCCAAGGAATGGAAGTTCGTGCTCAGAGTGTCATTAGTCCCTGAGTCACAATTATCCAGCCTTGGACTACTTTATAGGACTTTGCATACCTGGTACATATAAAGTTCTAACATGAAGCCAAACCGGCATAGTGGATTCACCGTGAGATACATGGGGGGTGCATTTCCTCTACGACTTATGCTATTTCGTCGTGACCTTCGAAAACTTATTCTTTCTATTCAACCTCGATGAACTCAACATCTCACTTTTATGATGTTGGACACTGCAAGTGTACTGTACAATCAAGTTCTATATTCACGTAACATTGATAAATATTATAACTGATTACTTATGTATAGATTCATGATCCAACAAGTCCAGCGACAATGAGAACTGGTGGGTTTCCTTGACCCACACTTGATCTCTGAGCAATCCATCAACAATAACGGATCCTTCATCCAAGATTATATAACGAGAGAATTGCTTACTCACAGTGACAAACACTACATCATGGTACCCTTCAACTAAGGGTAAGTGCTTCACTAGTTGCCAACCAAGTTTCATTTGTACTTTATACACAATATAAACTTAGGAGTAATCACTATAGTGACATACATGACTAGGGGTCATTGGATTCTGATTGTGATTGTACCAAAGTGAAGCAAGGTAATATATCTTGATTCCCTACTTAAGAGCAACCACGACTTCACCTTTGTGCAACAATCAATTGATAGGTAAACTTTTTTCCTCCTTACATAACTCTATTGTAGTTTTCCCTTCGTTTGTAATGGCTGAGGCTAACTTTTTGGAATCACGTAAATCAATCAGTGCTTACGTTGCCTGGGGAGGGGGACATAAGGAATCCAGAACCATACTGCGACACAGGACATGATTTTTGGTGCTCGCTACAACACAACAATGCCTCTAGAACTAACAATACCTATGTATATAATTCTATTTTTGCAGTGTCACCAGCAGCTACAGGGCACCATATGTGGATTCTACGTTTACTGCTATATGGAGGAAATCATGGACGCTAAGATGCATTATCCAGAGATTTGTCAACTTGCCAATAATTATTTTGTGATTATCAATATATATGTGTGTGTGTGCTAATGACTTAATACTACTCCTAGCGACGGCGCGTGGAATTCGATAAAAGTGCAATCGGTCTTGACAAGCTCACCGAAATTTGAGGAAAGTTTTCCCAGTTCTTGATAGCGGAGGTCATAAATAAGACTAGAGAGTTTTACCCTAGCGATGATTAGATGTTGAAACATTCAATACAATTGTAATTACTCAATTGTGCTTAATCAAATAATTCGTTCGAATGTACATCATTTAATTAAGATCTGTGTAATGATTGTTGTATGCTATATATGTGATATGTTTACTTATTTTCAGATAGCATGGCTAGCATTTCCTGAGGCTAACCGAAAAACAAGAAATAATATAGATATTTAAATAGCTATCACAGATGATTTTTAGTATTAGCCATCTGTGATATCTAAGATATCAAAAACGACTATGTCCGAGAACTATCTGTGATATATGACATATCATAGACGATTTTTAGTATTAGCCATCTGTGATACTTCATATATCACAGGCGACTATATTAAAGAACCATCTGTGATATTTAATATATCACAGATGGTTTTTTCGAAAAACTGTCTATGTTGTAATTATCACAGACAGTTTGAGAGCCGTCTGTGATAACTACCTATTATCATAGACATATAAATTTAAACAGTTCAGAAATCATCTGTGATGACAGTTCCGATCCTCTGTGATGAGTCTTTCTGTAGTAGTGCACATGACTGCAAGACTTCACATTCCCTCTTATACACACTAGATGTTGCCTCAGCCGAGTTGCACTTCCCCTCCAAAGGTTCCTAAGCAATATTTGCACTTGAAGCTAGGACCTACTGGCTCCCCATGGGTCCAACAACCCAATTTCTCCCGAAAATCAATAGCATCAATTAAGATTCAAGAATTCATATAATTATACAAGTACATCATTTCTACATATTGATCATGAATTCATGCACTCAGGTGATGGCATATGTTCATGCAGAGCACCAATTGCAACTTGATAGATTTGTACATCAATTTCATGAATTGCAACTTTACAAAATCATTATGTTGAACTTCACAATTGTTGCAAGCAAACAAAGAACAACGATTGAATTATGCCCAATTTGCAAGCAAGTCGATCGTCCTATTTTGCCCTATTTGCTACTACTAATTACATTAAAATCAATCGACAATTGCACTCTACCCAATTTGCTATGAATTTAAGTCCCTCCCCGCTAACAAATGAAACAAACATGAACAACGAAGATTTGTGCATGCCAACCCGCGAAAGCCGAAGAAAGGCAAAGTAATATTTGCTACTACTAATTACATCAAAATCATATGATTTGTATCCATACATGTAGTTATCGTTGCTACCGATCCTCCTGTAGGTGTACCACCGTCAGCCCCACCACCGACCTGTCCTCTACCGTAGCCACCTTGGCCGCCACCGCTATCCTAGCGACCTAGCCTCTACCCCTGTGACCCCGGCCGCCATTGCCATGGCCTCCGCCCCTACTGCCCCGACCTCCACCGCCCAACTAGCTTCTCCCCCGCCGCCCTGGCCTCCACCGTAGTCCTGGCTTCTCCCTCCGCCACCTTCGGTGTCCTCCATTTCCCGACAATCTCCTACGACTTGACAAGAAGGGAGCTGGCACTTGGGAGGAAGAGAAGAGGACGCAAATGTCATTGGCAGGAGCAGCCGAAGTGCTGAACGCAAAGCCACAGCCACCACGGGAGAGGAGAAGGCCAACCTACGCCTATGCACCGGCCTTTCATTCAAATCGAGCTGAATTTATTTAACCGACATGGGATTTTTATCAGTGGATACCGATATATCCGATAGAGCCAATAATCGGCCAATTTTGGCCGGATACCAGAACTCTGCTCCAAAGAAGCGTACGCACAGACCATGCCCATCCACACTCGGCTCGGCCTAGCTATCGCCCTACACGGCAGATCTAGATGCTACCCCTCGCATGCCTCCACGCACATTCCGCGTCCAAGTCCAACCAAAACGCTACATCCGACGTCCGTCCCATGCATGCGCGCGGCTGCACGCACCCACTCTAGCTAGCTTCCTCTCCCGGCCGGCCTCACTCCCATCCCGCTATATAACCCCCAACCCCACACCACACTACTCATCACTCACCTCACAAATCGCAAGTACAGCCATTGGCCACCCCACCCACGAGCTCCGCTCAGTAGCTAGCTAGGCTACTACTCTAGCAGTTATTTAGTTGCTCCTCCTCTCCTAGAGGCTAGCTTTGAGTACACCGGCACAGGAGCGGCGCGGCGCGCGCTCGCGAGAGTGGGAGGGGGGGGGGGGGGCTAGCTAGGGGCGTGTGGGGTAATGCATGGCATGTGTTAACATGTACAACCCGGAGCACCACCAATCGTTCATGGCGCCGCGGATATCCTTCTCCAGCGACTTCGCGCTCGAGCCGCCGCCGCCTTCGGCCGCGGCGCCCCTGTCGGCGCGCGCTCCGGGGGACGCGGACTTCGAGTTCTCCGTCGGCAGCCACCCGATGATGGCCGCCGACCAGCTCTTCTCCCAGGGCCGCCTCCTGCCGCTCCGGGAGGCCCCGCACGGCCACGGCGCCTACGCCGGCGGCCGGCCCCCGACGCTGCGCGACGAGCTGCGCACGGACGACTGCCAAGGGCGCGCCCCCCGCGCGCCCAACATCCGGTGGAAGGAGCTGCTCGGCCTCAAGAAGGCGCCCAAGAAACCCGCCGCCGACGCTGGCGCCGGTACGTCGTCGGCCGACGCCCGTATGGTAAGGTTACAGTTTCTTGGATCTTTAGTGCCCAAGTAGTACTGCACAAGTACACACTGATACGCATTGTCCCATTTGCTTGTCGCATTGGCATTGTTTCGAATCTTGAAACCACCTGCAAGAGCCTCTTGTGTGCAGTAGAGTACGCTTTCTGCATCCAAGATTTCTCAAAGTTTGGAGCCGGATGCATTGCATGTACTTCATAACAGAACGCATTAGAGTGCACAGAAATCTTAGCGGTGCCAAGCACTCGTGTTCTTTTCTGCTTCAAGTGACAACAAATGCATGTAACATTTTCAGGATCTTGGAGGTCAGGGAGGCACGAGAGACTGGAGCAACAGACGCAATGACCGATCGAAATGGGAACGTGACGAGTAATTAGTGAAGCAGTGCGTGATTGGGTGGTAATTAAATGTGCCTTTCAGCTGTTCATCATCTACTTGCTGATGATCTGGCAGCTCGATCACAACAGCGCTTCATTGGAGGAGCAAGCTACGAAGAAATTTGGGGGGGGCATGCATGAGCATTTCCTTTTACCTCTTTGTTGCCTTTTTTTGGGTGTAAAAGGGAATTTTGATCTTTAGTTTTTGGTTGGGTCGTCGGGTAGATTGATGGTTGCATGTAGTCAAATTAACTCCTCTAGCTGTGCCTCTGGCGTTTTGTATCGAAAGGGCCAGTTAAATGTATTTTTCCAACATGGTGTGGTCCTTGTACGTGTTGTTTAGCTGTTCCCATGCTTGTCTGCTTTTGCCGCACCTCCCATCTCCCCCCTTTCCCTATGTACAAAAATGCTTGTAGCTACTAGCTCGCTTTGTGTTCAATGAATAACTTTCTGTTGTCACAGGATTAATTCCACACAAGCCCATTTCCTCAATCACATTATCATTCACTAGCTGGATGATACTGAAAACTGAAAGATGAAACAAGTGTAAACCGAGCCATGTTGAATGATGGTGGAGCTAGGTCTAAGTTGTGCTGGCCTGCCACCAAAGACTCAAACAAGAAAGAAAAGAAACTTAGCAACACTATAATAGTATATGGATCGAACGCTTCCAAAGTTTGCAGATTTGGGCCAGTGGCATGCATCTGGTTGTGGCGTGGAGAAAGCCGAAGTAGAGGTGCTTATCTATAATCTATCCGAGCGCCAGCGCTTGAGCCCCTTGTCCTCTTGCGGCCTTATGGGGGAGAGTTGAAGGGACAGGGCCCTCGAACATCTCCCTCACTGTCGTGTAATGCTCCTCCTCCCCTACCTGGTGATCATCGGTTGCACTCTCTGACAGCAATGGGGTGGCCATGGTAATACAGCTTCATTATAGTCAGATACGTATCGGAGATGCATCGGTGAATTTCGTGTTTGTCAATAAAAGAAAGTATTTCCTGATACTTCTTAGATATTTTCTTGATACCTCTCGACCCTAACACATAAAAACGTTGTACGCCGCACGCTGCCGCCCCCACTCCCAAGTATCCTCTCGCCCTCACACTTGGCCACCGCTCCCCTTCCCTCCCCCAGTTCCCAGTCGCCCCCATGCCCAGCGGTGAGGGAGGAGCTGGCGGCAAGCATCGGCCGCGAGGGAGAAGGTGGCACGGCTCCATCAATGACTCCTCCTTCCGTGCCATGGCGATTCGACAACAATGGAAGCGGGATTAAGCAGGGGAACATCGATTCGATGGTGAGGGAGGCAAGATCAACCAACAGTGAGGTGGATTAGCTGCTATGGGAGAGGTGGGATAGAAAGGCAGCGAGGCAGCGGCAGCGTCTCTTTCACTGGAGATCCGACTTCTATGTGATATTCCAAATAACAAAGGGGGTAGAAGCCGGGCTAGGGCGGAAGTTGTGCTTGACCTGGCCTTCGTGTTGGCCTACCATGCGACGTCACCCTCTGCCCTGCCACGCGCCACTATCTTCCGCCACCGTGCATCACCTCCGTCGTAGTTGCTCTTTCGCCATGGCTCGCCGTTGCTCCAAGCCCTAGTCACCGCCACATCCCTCGCCTTATTCTGCCTCCATCGTCTAGGATCTAGACATCGTGAATGTCGGCCGCCTCCACCGACACTTCCGCGCTGGTTTAGTTATTAGCATTATTGCTAGTAATTTACACAAAGATTAGGTTTACTCCAAGGCGTATGGTTCTAGACATTCTCGGGCATGAGGTTCCAAGCTTTCTTGGGTGTGTGGTCCCTAGTTTGAGTTTTGGTTCAGTCCATATGGAGGTGCTAACACCTCCACTACATCTGGCCATTCAATTGATAGGGGCAAAACTGTATTTTTAGTTTTACATGTTTAACCGAACGGTTTCTCGCGACCGAATCACCGATGGCCTCCTTCCAGATCTCGACTCACCAATAGCCTTTCCCCAACCACATCTCTCGGATCGCGGCGGGGGCGGTGAGGCGCGGGTTGTACGCGCCGAAGGGCGAGACGTACCCGCTGCTAGGGCTGAAGGCGGCGGCGCCGAACGGCGAGACCGAGGATCCCTCATCCCCGCCGTAGCGCTGCGACTGCGGCCAGTACTGCCGCGCCACTTGGAGCTGGCGCATCAGCGGGTGCACGTCGGGCGGCGTGGTCGGCCTGTGGCCCTGCGGCGGGGGCGGCCGCGTCAGCGGCGAGGCTGGTGCCGCGTACTTCTGCTGCAGCTGCACCACCGTACGTTCCCCCTCCTCTCCCCCTCTCCTTTCCTCTTCCTACCTGCTTATTTCTCGCAATCGTCAGAGTGACCACGGCGGCGGTAATCCTGGTGATTTGGCCCTCGCCTGGCGCACCTGCTGCTTGTCGCTCATCCCTGACCACGGGCTGTAATATCAACAGGCATAGAGGCGGCTCCTCATCGGCCCTCCCATCCGGGTGAGCACGGCGGCGGTAATCTCGGTGATTTGGTCCCCTTTAGGTGAGCCTGCTACTCATCATGAGTTCGTCTACCAACATTCAGTACTAATTCAGTATTACTTTTTGTACCAAGATGATGTATTCTTCAGATTCAGTTTAGAACAAACTTAGAACTTTAGTTCAATTCCAGCTCCTCCGCCGATTCTTTTCCTTATGTAAACATATACGTGTAATCCTAGGCCTATATAAACATAAAACCCTTCCCCTCCCATCTTGAATTGATTTTGAGTTGAAGCCGGGCAGGGTGTCAAGTTCTGCACTTCTGCCCTGTTGTGTTAGCAATTGGGTATAGATAAACTTAGAATCCCCTCACTTGGCTGAATTAGAAGCAGTGCTCATGGAATCACCTTTCGGCTGCAATATCTCTTGTTTCCTTTTTCTTCTCAGTCTCCTATGTTACTAATCATTTTTTAGTTTACTACTCTATTCATGCTTGAGGGTGCCCTGGCTAATATGGGTGGTCACATTGGGTTGTAGGAATTCTAAATGTAGTTGACAGTGTGTCATTATGTCCAATAAGGCAATGTAATAATAGAATTGGAGTGTCTACTTTTTATTTTCCAAGCAGAAAAAACCCACGAAATGCCAAACACACACAGAGATGGTCTTATCCTTGAGGGTTTTTCCTTTGTTTTGAACTGATCTGTCTCAACTCATGTCGCTGTGCAGGTATTATTCAAAACATTACAATTAGTATTTGTTTAGCCAACCTGCTTTTGCATATAATCAAGGATGCAGTTAAATATATTATACAATCAAGTATCATGAGGAAATAAAGTAGAGTTGATAGTTTCATAGCAGTAGTTGTAAATCATTGGCATATCATATACTGCTAATACTAAAGCAAGACACTACGATGCTATATATGAAGCTATGATTTTAGATGAATGCAGCATATGAGCCGTTGTTGATTACTCTTGTATGATATAATAAGTTGTATACTTTTCAGTTTTACAAAGCTGTAGCACTTAGCATACGCGATGTGCAAGAACAACATTTCCTTTCCTTATTGTTCAAAGTAGTCCAAGGTCATTTGTGCCTAATGTACAGATGTGTAAATTGCAGGATTATATTATGGAAGGTAACAAACCCACCAAGGTCACCATTGAGGATTTGGAAGAGTACAGTTTAATTGTACTAAAGGAGTTTGGTAGCGAGGAGGAAGGTTTTAGATTCTATAATAGTTATGCAGAGGGGAAAGGCTTTAGTGTCAGAAAAGATATTGTGAAACGTGATCCAACCACTAGAAGGATAGTCCGTAGGCGGTATTACTGCTCTAGAGAAGGTTATCGAAGAATACAATTCTTTGACTTACCTAATAGACAGAAAGAGCCAAGACCACTTACGCGTTGTGGATGTGAAGCAGAGTTTGAGATAGAGCTTAATGAGGAAACCGGTCGGTGGTTTGTGAAAAATTTCAAGGATGAACACAAGCACTCGCTAGCGAGGCCTGGTGAAGTTGCATTTCTACGATCACATCGAGGGCTCAGTGATGCACAAAAAGCAGATGCTATTGAATTTCAAGTCGGTGGCATTCGTAAATATCAAATAATGGAAGTTATGGAGAAACAACATGGTGGCTATGAAAAGGTTGGGTTTATACCAGCTGATTTGTACAACTTCTTCAAAAGATACAAGAAAAGAACCATTATAGGGTATGATGCTGAAACTGTGATCAGTCATATGAGAGCACGACAGGAAAAGGATTCTGAGTTCTTTTATCAGTATAACACAGATGACTTGGGTCACTTAAGAAATTTATTCTGGTCAGATGCGCAATCGCGCATTGATTATGATGTTTTTGGTGACGTTGTAGTGTTTGATAGTACATATCGTGTGAATCGGTATAATCTGCCATTTGTTCCATTCATTGGTGTTAACCATCATCGGAGCACAGTTGTTTTCGGGTGTGGTGTTGTATCAGATGAATCAACTGGTTCTTATGAGTGGTTGCTTCACGCATTTTTGAAAGCTATGTACCAGAAAGAACCACGATCATTGATAACGGATGGCGATTCTGCAATGCGGCAAGCAATAAGAACAGTGATGCCCCGCTCCGAACA
This sequence comes from Dendrocalamus latiflorus, assembly GCA_017311315.1. Lineage (NCBI taxonomy): Eukaryota > Viridiplantae > Streptophyta > Magnoliopsida > Poales > Poaceae > Dendrocalamus > Dendrocalamus latiflorus. The sequence goes on from CM029626.1 coordinate 11,262,594, forward strand.
CCGTTTATGCACTTGGCATATCGAGCAAAATATGATTCGCCACCTCCGTTTACACTAGACTTGCCAACACTCAGTATCCTTCTAAAACCAAAAGTGTATTGTTGCATGAAACAACAGCTGTAGTTATCGAATATTAAGCAATCTAACAGTACAAAGCAATTCACTATTCTCTGATAAGTAAGATCACAAGATATAAAATGATATCTTTATCAAGATCAGGTTTCTTGATTTGTTAAGCATGTGGAGATCAGACCAGATAACTTAAATGCAACTCATACCAAATTTTTTCTGCAATCTTACTCCAGTCAAACAACAGTTGCACCTCCAAACCAGAAAGGTAACTAAGGAGAGCTAGCTCCTGCTAGACCACCCGAGGGCCTCAACTTTTTGCACAAAATTGGATATTCCTTCCCGTCTTGTACATACTGGTAATATAACATATATCCACAAAACAAGTTATGTTCTAACTCCTGGTTTATAATATGCAACGTTCAATTCAAATAGTAATTACACAATTGTTGTACAATACCATTTACTCTTGCATAAATATTGCAGCATTGAAAATTCAAAAATCATCGCGCAACATAATATAAATCTCTTTGTTATGCCATATGCATAAAAAAAAGCTAGGTTTCTAATCACATGTGTCAAAAATATGTTTCCAATCAAAAGCATATGCACAAAAATGGGCAGTAGATCCAATTCGCACCTGCACATTGTTCTCCATCCAAAACGAGGGGTCCTCTCAGAGCTCAAAATATGGCAACTCTGCAAAATTCACCACTGTCGTCGGCATAAACAACACCGGTGTCCCCCTCAGCGCCATCAAGAACCCCAACCCCAGCCCGACCCCATGGACACCACCTCTCATCAGCGGCCTCGACCCGCTCATTCCGACGCTGTACGCCGGCTTCAACACGCTCTTCGTCGGCGTGCTCTGTGTGGCACCACCATTGGAGGCCGCCGCCGTCGCCTTCGCGCGATGCGCATGTGGAGTAGTCATCACGCCGCACGGGGTCGCGCCCACTCGTGGAGGTAGCTCCTCGCCGACAGGAGGGACCCACCCGAACCGGATCCACGCCGCCGCCTTCTCGAGAGTCCAGAACGGGAGCTTCGAGGGCGTCGGCGCCGGCGACTCTGGCTTCTGCTTCAACCCCGACGGCAGCGGCTGGATGGCGAGGAGAGGAGGCTGGATGGCGAGGAGCGGTGAGGCGATGCGGGGTGGGGAGGGGAGGAGGAGACGGCGCGTGGGGAGGAAAGGAAGAGTAGCTTCCGACTACCCGAGACTCCGTCTCTGCTTGAGAACCGCTCTCGGGTAGCTCCTCGCCGACAGGAGGGACCCACCCGAACCGGATCCGTGCCGCCGCCTTCTCGAGAGTCCAGAACGGGAGCTTCGAGGGCGTCAGTGCCGGCGACTCTGGCTTCCGCTTCAACCCCGACGGCAGCGGCTGGATGGCGAGGAGCGGTGAGGCGATGCGGGGTGGGGAGGGGGGAGGAGACGGCGCGTGGGGAGGAAAGGAAGAGTAGCCTCCGACTTGAGAACCGCTCTCTGCTTTCGTGCTGGGCGTGCGGAACAGCGCGACGCGTAACTTCTAAGACAGTGCTCACGTGAAATTACTCTTTTACCCATTTTACTAACACCATCTCTATACACCACACATAAACATCAGAGGTGTTAAAGCCATCATAACCATTGGATGGACTTCATTGAACGGTTGAGAACCAACACAGTGTATTGAACCGGAACTCCCCTAGTTTAGGTGTGAATGTTTATCCTTATTTACGATAACTTGTTATTTCTAGTGTTAGATAATTCTGTGGTTTAACCATTAGGGGTAGTGTTGGGGAATTGCGTCGCCTTCTCACCACCGCTGCACCATCTTCTCCCCTTTGCTTCGTCGCTACCCTGTGACCCACGACTCCTTCACCTCAATCTGGCGACGCTTTGCCCCTCCCCTCCATTCGCCAGCGCCACCACCTCTCCTCCACGGCTCCACCACCTCTCGGACCAAGGCGAGAGGTATATATGCTTTTCAGATGTGGTATGCATAATTTTTTAGACATACTCCTTTTTTTTGTGCGTGTATGAAGGTATTTATAAAATACGCTAAAAACTATGAACTCTTTGCAATTTTCCATGTAGTTCATATTAGAGTATATTATAATTAGTATACGATCAATGTATCCAAAGTGTAAAGAAGTATTTTAAATTCATTTAGGTGGTATATTAAAGGTGAAAATAACTACAACCGAGAGTAGAAAATATTTTCATATATATATGTGTGTTGTTGTTGTATGGTATTTCTGATAAAATAGTATATTATGGTCTGATGCATCGTGCATTCGGACAACACAGCTGCCCAGCACAGCAGGAAAATTTTGATGGCAGGGTGGGATGGAGGGGGCCAGCTGCGAGAGCTGCAGGCGGCCACTGTATCTCGGCCTCTGGATTATGATTTGAAAAGAACGGGTCCAAAAGGTGGAGGTATCTTTGTTTCTTGGGTGTGCATGGTGCAGTGCAGCTGCAACTGCGTAGCATGGCCCGGCCAAAAGGTCATATATATGCTAGCTCTGCACTCTGCGGTATGTGTACCTAGTGGTCATTTCGGTCGGATTGTGTTGGATTGGGGATTGGAATGTTAGGAGAGAAGGGTCGGTCAATCAGTCAATGTTGGTTTCAATACGTCGTGTTAAACGAGTACAACCCAACAATATCTATGCCCTTGAGTCTACAAGGTACCTGCGCATGATGCCTCACGGAAAGGGAAAAGGGTTTTGAGATCACATGTTTGTCTTCAGGGTGGCCGGTCCGTTCTCCGTTGGTTTCCTCTGCAACTAAACTTAGACACTGGCCCATAACAGCTAACAAGTACAGTTCTCAACATGTTTTCTCACCGTTAACCTCGTTAAAGCGCTCCAAGGCCCAGTCTACTCGCACACGGTTGCAAAGCCCACATGGTCACTCGGCTTGTTATGGAGGTTTTGTGGACACTAGATTGGGCAGATGATGGCCCAAATGGGGTCCATGGCAAGAGCGTTTTCGTATTTCGATCGGCCCTGGATTGCAATAGTTTTCAGCCCAACCCAACCTAGTCGTGGAGCGAAAGCAGACGGAGAATGGAACTCTCTTGAGGACTCCCGATCATAGGATGCTTACAAAAGAGAAGACAAGACGATATCAAAGCTCTGAAGTCCAACGTGTCGGTGTCCACCACATGACCCGCGTTGCACAGCACACAGCCACAACGGCGAGACACTAATTTTGACCCAAGCCCCAACGCGGCGACGGGCGCGGCGTGCTGCAGGTAAGTCGACACGGCAACTTGACGTACGTGCAAGCTGCCCGCCCCCGGAAACCGCGAGTCGGGCGGCTCGCGCGGGCTGCATGGTACAGCGTACGTGACGCGACCCCTGCGTAGCGGTTGCGCGGCCGGTCAGGTTTGCCGCTTGTTTGACAAAGGGCTTGGCTAACGCGCGCGGGCGTTGGTTGGCTGTGCCTACAGGCCTGTTTTTTTTTATCGGTATAAATAAAATTAGTATAGTATGTATTATAATTAATTAGTAGATTCTATCTTAAAAAATATTTTGTTTAAAAGCTAATTACTATAGAAAAGTTAAAAATAAAAGTTAAAAACTGAAAAAGAATGCATCCAGCGGCGCAGGAACGATGACCCGCCAACCGCGGCGCGGCCAGCATCGGAGACGCGACGGCCGAAGCTTGATGGCGAGTGCCATGAAAAAGTAACAAATCGACCTTAAAAGAAGTACCCACCATCAAAAGTTCGATGCTACGTACACCTACTAGCTCGCGCCTCCACTCCTGCATTTGCATGAGCCAGATTTTCCCATGGTACAAATGTGCATGTGGAATCTAGGCCGGCAATGAAGTACATGGTGAGTGCCTGAGTGGTGGGCGTGAATACTCTCAAGATTAGCATTGGGGTTACTATCAGCATCTCCTCTGCGAATTGGCGTGTAGAAACGGTCCTAGGCCTTTATTGAACGACAACAACTGCCAACTGGCCACTCCAAAGATTCCACTCCCCAGAGGACTTTGAGGACTGGTATATTGAATTTTAGTTTATAAATAGTAATAGTATATCATGTATGATTTTAGCCGATAAAAAGGTAACTATAATATATACTACAATCGATTAGTAGAATTCGCTTTAAAAAGATACTCTGTTAAAAGCTAGAATTGTAGAAAAGCTTTTTCTTGTAAAAAAATAGTTTTTAGAAACCGAAGACGATAAGCTAGGATGCGAAATTCCGAACACAGATGAGCCTCGATCCACAGGAGTAAAACTTTGCAAAGATATACTATCTGTACAGCGCTTGATTGGTCATCTGTTCTTACATCTTTACAGGCACACATGAGAATCTGAGATCGAACCGTACCGTTCCAAACTACTGAATTCCGAAGCCCATAAGTTACTGTACTCACGTACGCGCGGCAATCAGCACATGTTCACGCACGCACGCCGGACACCACCACCTCTACTATTTACACTAGCCTTTCCCCGTCAGTCTGCCTGGCCACGGCGATGGAGTTCTTGCAGTGCGCGATGGCGGCCTCGATGGCGCTCTGCAGCTCCTCCATCGTGCTCTCCTCCGACGACGTCGAGACCTTCACCGACCCGCCCACAGACAGGTGCCCGCTGTTCGCCGGCGACGCACGCAGCGACGCCGGTGCCGATGACAGCTGCCCCCGCCGCCGCCTCCACCGCTCCCGCTCCCTCGCGGCGTTCGAGCCGTGTACCGAGAACGAGTGCGGCCGCCTCCTCTGCTCCCGCCTCTCCCTCTCCCCGTGCCGAGAGAAGGAAGCGAACAGCAGCTCCACCATGGACGTCATGTACTTCTTCACCCACTGGCCCACGTCCAGCCCTCTCTTCGCCTTCCCCTTCCTCTTCTCCTCGGCCTTGCTGGCCGGGTCTCTGCTCTCGCCTCTCCACGCGCCGCCGAGGCCGGAGAAGAAAGGGGAGGCCTTGTTCTTGGCCCTGTCCCTGTCCCTGTCCTTGCGTCTACTGCTCTGGCTTGTGGTTTGTTGGTGGTTTGCTTTGGCGAAGTTGTTGTGGCTGAGGTCGCTGCCGACGCGGCCGAGGGGTGTACTGCGGGACATGGCGGCGGCTGGAAGCGGAAGGGCGTGGAAAGGAGGCGCCGGGGAAGGCAGCGAAGAGAAGAGGGAGAAGGCGAAGGAGAAGTCCTGGGAGGGGGAGGACGAGGTCGTGGGGGAGAGGGGCGGTGGTGGGGGAGGGGGAGGTGTGGTTGGCTTGAACAGTGGAAGAGGTGACCGTGGCCGTGGTGTGTCCATGGCTTTGGGATGTAGGGTTTGTGCTTGCGCCGTTGCGCGCGCTTGTGGGTGGCGAGCAGGTTAGGTTGACAGCTGTAGTGGGGGATGCATGGCGAGAGCTTAGGGACGAGGGGTTTAATTTGTTCGGTGCTATGTGACTTTTGAGGTGCAAGGTGAAGGTGCAGTCGTGGTAAGAAGTGATAAGACGGTTCTCTTGTGGAGAAGAAGTAGAAGAGCTAGCTGATGACGTGAGCAGTAGTATACTATTTAAGAAGGAAAGCAGCATTAAAAGGGACACGTTGATGCGATATGTTAACTCCAGCTAAATCGATTTTTCTGATATTTGGATTAGCTTTTGGGCGTGCGTGTTCGATCTAATTTTTATCCAATATTTTAAAAACACAGATTTACATTTAAAAAAGCATAGGTCATCTTATAAATAGACATCCCTAGTTATATATACCTTGATTAATTGATGATAAGAACTTCTGTACATATCATTTCTCCTCGTATACTGAAAACTTCAGTACCAGTGAGCTTGGTATTACGAAATGGCAGCATGCTAGTGTCCTTTTTTTTTTTGGCCAAGCTTAGTTTTTCCGAGAAAGCCAACTTATAGGATATTTCAGATTATGAGCCCAGAAGTCTCTTTTCACCGGTTTCAGCTTAATTTAGACCGAACGACCTACTGGGCCAATTTCAGCTTATTTTAAACTTACAACAATAGTGCCAAATTAACTGGCCTATACTTAAGCCAAGAAGCTCCAAACGATGAAGTTGAAACTTGGCCGAACAACAATAGCTAAGATACTCATCTCAATGGAAGAATTATGCCGCAATCTGGGATGACATGCTATTATTTCGTGATAATTCGAAATGACCCACGCTAATTGGTATGGCTCGGTGGCGTCTAATGGGTGTGTATCCATTGACATGTACATGACATGTATCCGTAGTTCATTCCATACCGAACATAATGCCATGTCACCAGCCCCAAAAGCAATGTGATTAGCGTTTCACTCTTATACCCTTTTTATGCACACCAGCCGCTAGATCAGATTAAAGTTTATGAGATACGGTACGAATATACATGTTATTAAAAAAGAAGAAAAATAAATCTCGTAGAGAGAACCGAAATAACAATGTTGAAGCAACCACGACGAGAGAAAAGATTTGACAAAGCCGACCGCAAATCTTTTAAGCACAACCTCAAAAGAATACAAGGGATTGTCTCTTTTATAGGGACTCATGCATATCACCGCAATATGCGTATCATTATCCGAACTAGCTTGCTCACTTCATTTGAGAGCTCATTTGTTCTATAGTTTGATTAACCATGCATCATGTTCCTACAACTTTTTGTACCATAGGTTTGTACCACCTTCAAGCTCCACATGCTCGTCAGTACTATGTGGTTGGTCCACCATGTCTTCCTTCTTCCATCAACTTGTATTTTTGCCTTTGTGTCTACTAGATTTTGCAACTGTCTTTGCAGTTTCGCACATAACTGCACATAAGATCTGATTATCTACTGTTGACGACATAGTTTTCTTCTCCTAATCAGGATTTTTATCAAACCTCTCATTAGTTGCCCTCCCTTTAGGTGTACCCATCAATCAACATCCTCTATTGCACCAGATACTTTTCATGATCACTTACCTTTTATAAAAACTTGTAGACTCAACTTCAAAGTGATACTTCACAACTTTCGAGTTCAAGCGACCTCACATATATTAGATTTTTCTTTAAGCTGGAGACATACTAAACTCCTGTCAATGTGCAATGTGCTCTATCATACATCTCCAGTGTAAATGTTCCCACCTTAGTAATTGTATGCTCCTTGCAATCCGCCAAGTGAACAGTTCCGTGCGCCGAGCGTGGAGATCCTTCATCAAACATTTCTCTCGTCAAATATATGTATAGAAGTAACAACCTAAATCTAATATTCATCTATGAAAAGTACCTGATTGACTAACAGCTAGTACGTCAAAATCATCATTTGCTATCACCGCTAAGCATACACCCTTCATTTGCATTCCGCTTAGTACCCCAAAGGTTTGTCAGTGACTTTGCCATATGCAATTATTCTTAGTCCTCCTATAATTTCTTTGGTGAATCCTCCTTGATCACTGAGCTCTTTACTTCATCGGAGACACATAGATGGGTTGTACTAATAGCATTCCGCTTCATCATATTTCATCCTTCAACGAACATATTTTTTGTTGCCCCTTTAAGAGTTGATTAGCTTCTGCTAGATAAGGACATTTTTCATCATGCATTGTCACACTAAAATTTTTTCCGCTGTCAAATTTCTCTACTTGATTTCACATCATCAACATCGATCTTGATTTTTTGCCACCTAACACTTTACCGATCTTTCTACAAATCAGATTAATCTGACTTTGCCTCTAATACCACTGGTTACACTCGATACCCCTTCTTATAAGTAGCAGCCCTTGGATCATATCAAAGTTTGTGAGATATGGCACGAGCGTGCACAGTATCAAGAACGAAGAAGATGAATCTCGTATAGAGAATCAAAATAATGACGTTGAAGCAACCACAACGAGAAAGAAGATTTGGCAAAATCGACAGTAAATTCCTTAAGCACAACCTCAAAAGAATACAAGGAATTGTTGTTCTTTCATAATTCTCTCGAATCTTTTAAAACCCTTGTATCTTTACCCTATACAATAATATAGTGATAAAGAATAACATAGCCTTTAATCCTTTTGTGTATCTCTATTTTTGGATGAGTGGAATATTTGCTTTGTTGCTTAGTTATTTGTGTTCTCTATGACTACTCCTTATAATTTTATACAGTCCTTCTAGCTAGCTCTTCCCTAAAATGAAGTAGAAATCATACTCCAAAAAATAATAAGAATCCTATTACATAATAGATTAAGATTCATCAATAACTCTTTGTAACCGACCAAAACTTGATGGTCACTAGAGCAGGTTTTCCTCAGCCAAATCGCCGCACTGTCAGAAAACCAAACTTGTACTACTACTAATAATCCGGCGGCATGAACGCTTGCATGCAACTGGTAAGCCATCGCACATGCATGAGCCAAGTCTGCCATTACCCATTAGAGTCCAGGGATGTCACTGTTGGCTGCTTAGCAGAAACGCTGTCTTTGTTTACACGGTCGCGCGCGGCGAGCTCGATCTAGACACACCAGCCTGTCATCTATGTAGTGGTGGTCCCGAATTAATCGGAGGAAGAAACAACCAGTTCTATCAATACTATACTGGGTACCAGTGGCGGATCCAAGAAAAATTTAAGGAGGAGTTAAACAAAAGCGATACAGCGACATAACTCCACTATGCTCCTTCTACACCATACATCCATAGCTAAAAATTTATGGGGGGCTCCAGGAGGCTCCAAGGGTTCGGTAGCGGTAGGGGGCTCGAGCTCCCCCCGCCCCACCCCTGGATCCCCCCCTGCCGGGTACTGCCACAGTTTGCTGTATAATCTGATCCAACGTACGCATAACTAAAACATGTAGATTAAGAGAGATATATTGTCTTATTATAATTCGAGTGTCTGTATATATGAGTATATCTGTATATATACGAGGGCACGCGGCACTGCTCGCGATCTAATCCAAGAATTGGATGTGACCCAGCTCACATGCATAAGTTACTAGAGGGTTTTGTTTGGATTGCACCGCGCATATGATTGGCGTAATAGTATCCGATGGACCCTTCATCTTTTTGTGTTCTTCTTCCTGTCCCTGCTTGCTTTGCTCCCATTTGAGCGGTCATTTCATTTTCCCAGCTTTCCTGAGGGCAAGTCCAGTTACGACACCTTTTCACACGTCACAAACATAACTAACATCACCAAAAAAAGTGATGTGCCGTACTACCGTCGTTTCTGATGTTCATATCGATCAGGCCGACCTGCACTGTCTAGAAAGGAGCTGCGATGCACTTCACCTCCGTCTGTTGCTTCACTTGTTCATCAATCACTCCCCACAAGAATTCCCTTGCTGAATTTATTGCGTCGACGATTAAACCATGCCCTTCTGCAGATTAATTCCTTGAAATATCTTTTTCACTGGAGCCAGATATGTTGTACCAAGATAGCGCTGATCCCATTTGTCATGACAAAAGGAAAGTGAAGCATGCATGTAAAGCCCCCGTTCCTAGGAATAGGGCTGTCATACGTCTTGCAACAGTCCAGGAGTTCTGCTGCGAACAGAAAGAGTATCATACCTACTCACGAATATTTAAAAAGGGTTAATTTAATTAAAATATAGATCTAACGGTCAACTTTAGTAATTTAACAAGAGTCCAAACTCAAAACTTAACTTACAATCAGAAGATCCGAAGAAAATTCCCATAGGAATATTTGAGTACGGCCGTAACCCTAACATGAAATCTTGAAATTCTTTTCTTCTTCTTATATCTGTTTTTGTGAAAATAAAGTAAGACTAAGTACAACTAACCGTATTCAACAAGTCACATGGGGAAACGCTACTTAATTACATGCCAGGATTTCCAAGAGATGGGGACATATGTGTTTTAACATTTTATGTGGATACAGTTTTATCTGTAAACATTTTTTATTTTAAAACAAGATAACAAATCATATAATTCTTAAGGAATTTGGGGTTTCAACATCTTGATTACCAAACCGCAATGTTTCGAAATCATTTCTAAATCTACTTATGCCTCGCTGTTGGAATCACCCACTAAACACAGCTTCTTTTACTGGAAGCACAGCGTATTCGAATACCATTTATAAATGACTTACAGTGTTGCCCAACCTTACCTACAAAATTTCTTAACCCTTATGAATGAGTTAAGAAAATAAGATTGTTTCACTGCTCATCTCTTTATATAGCATCTACCCAATAGATTAGGCACTCCCTGTCACGGAATACGGTGGCCTAACAGGGTAGAGCCTACCGTTGTAAAAGTATGGTTTTAACGTTTCCATACCACATACTTACGGACTGTTCCCTTTTTTGGAACAGTATATTATATCCATATAGTAGATATTCAATTGATTTGAGCAGCTACTAAACCAGATTTGATAAGTCAACGCTTGTGGTTGAGCGATTATTATGTTCTTTACTTAGCATAAGCTTCTAGTCCTTACTTTTCATCAACCAATAACCATTCAAAAATAAATAACCCAATGCACTGTGGCACTATCACTACTAGTGTAAAACAGTTGAATTTCCTAAACTACCATGGTATATTTTATAGTAATTTATTATTACTAGAGCTTGTCAAGGTGAATATGGTCATCAAATAAAACAAGGCTTTTCATGTGGTAGGACATAACTAAATAACATGTCATTCTAAATATTTATTGTACAAAAAATATGTGCGTAAATAAGATAATGAAAATACTGGAAATTAAATAATTGAAGGAATGTATATTCAATATGATAAAATATGTGATTTGCCTTGCGGGCCAATGTATTCCACTGATTCATATTCTTTTGATTCTTGAGCTTGAACTTGAGCTTCTCCTTCCTGGGTCGACTAGTCTACGACATCGTGTGCTAGCGCAAAGTAAAAGAAACAAATCAATTCCGTGCTTGAAGGATTGAGCTAGGAATAAAAAGGAAGAAAATAAAGAAGTAAAACCCAAAAAACCAAATAAAATAGGTTTAGGGATTACAGGAGGGCTGGTATGGGAAAACGGAGCTGAGAAATAGGTAGATGGGTTCGAAACGATTGAAATAGATGTATAGGGCCTGTTCTTTTTGGCTGAAATTTTTGAATTTTGGCTATTTACGGTACAGATTACGGAGAGACCGATACTCACTTGTGATTTTTGCTTGTATAGATGTTGGGCTTTTAACGTGTACTGCGTTTAACTTATAGATCTCGTCTTGAGAAAATACTCCGTTTGAAAGTTAGGTACTGTAGCAAAAGCCAAAAGCCGCCCGGCTTCTCATGTGCCGAACAGGCCCTGTTGTGGCTACAGACCAAACAGAGAGAGAGAGAGAGATGGTAGTGGAGAGTGATGAAGATGAATGTAATGGCCTGCCCTCTCCCCATAGTCGGTGTTCTATATATATACATGGGGAGTGCTTTTACAATTATGCCCTTACAGCTGATTATCCCCTTCAGGGGTATTTGTGTCATTACATGTGGCCTATTCTGGGCCTTATAACTTCCTACCAGGCCTGCTGGGTTTAGGTGGGGGCCACCCCTACGACAGGAGCCTCTCATGGTGAAGGGCTTCACAGGGCCGAAGCCATGTCGCCGAGTCCTTTGGCCCCCTCCGTCCCCGCGGCCTGTGAACTTCTCCAGACTTGACCCGGGGCTGCGCTGTGGCCGAAGCAGATGCGTGCTCTTCCGGCCGTCCACGTGGTGAAGCGTGCTTGGCGCGGTGCGGGCCTTGAGGCGCCGTGACCATCAATGTGACGGCGGACTCCCGGCATGTGGACTTCTGAGGCGCGCGCGCTCCACAGTCGTTGCGACCTTGCCGCCCGGTGGTGTGCTTTTTAATGACGGTTGGCTTGCCGGGGGGTAGGCTGTCGCATCGTGTAGTGCGCCTTCTCGTGAGTGGAGCGTGCGACGGTTTCCGGTGTGCACGCGGTGGGGTGCGGACGGTTGCACTCACGCACCCCTGGTAGCTGAACCGCCCGACGCCCCCCGCTTGTGCTTCCACCGGTTGGCGTGCCGCCGATTGGCATCCCTCCATGCTGGCGGCTCTTCGCCTGGTGAGGGCGAGTATAAATATGTTGGCGCCGAGGGCCGCTCCCTAGACATCCCTTGCTGCACATCCCGTACCTGTTCATGGTTAGCTTCTCATATGTAGGGAAAATTTTGTTCACCTGCGTTTGATGACTGCGTCGACCGGCGTCAATGCCCGCGAGCGCCGGTGAACAAAATACGTCCTATTTGTGGAAATGCTTCACAGCTTGATGCGGAAATGTCAAGGCCTGACTTGCTCTCGTAGACAGATATGAAGTCATCCATACGCTCTGATCGTGCCAACGAGCATATGCTGGTGTGGCGACGCATATCTGTTTACGAGATCATGTCTGCTCTTGCCACAAATTGACCTTTGCATGTTCGAGTTATGGTGGTCGTATGTGCTGTTCTCCGTTCTTCAAGCTCGCTCCATCCCCTCGCCTAGTAGACGCGCGCGCTCCGTCCCCTACCATTCGAACGGGTGGCAGCGAAGCTGGCGCCTAGTTGAAGTAGACACGCGCGCTCCGTTCCCTACCCTTCGAACGGGTGGCAGCGAAGCTGGCGCTTAGTTGAAGTAGACGCGCGCGCGCTCCGTTCCCTACCCTTCGAACGGCTGGCAGCGAAGCTGGCGCCTAATCGAAGTAGACGCGCGCGCTCCATCCCCTACCCATCGAACGGCTGGCAGCGAAGCTGGCGCCTAGTCCAAGTAGACGCGCGCGCTCCGTCCCCTACCCATCGAACGGGTGGCAGCGAAGCTGGCGCCTAGTCGAAGTAGACGCGCGCGCTCTGTCCTCTACCCATCGCATGGGTGGCAGCGAAGCTGGCGCCTAGTCGAAGTAGACGCGCGCGCTCCGTCCCCTACCCATCGAACGGGTGGCAGCGAAGCTGGCGCCTGGTCAAAGTAGACGCGCGTGCTCCGTCCTCTACCCATCGCAGGGGTAGCAGCGAAGCTGGCGCCTAGTTGAAGTAGACGCGCGCGCTCCGTTCCCTACCCTTCGAACGGGTGGCAGCGAAGCTGGCGCCTAGTCGAAGTAGACGCGCGCGCTCCGTCCCCTACCCTTCGAACGGGTGGCAGCGAAGCTGGCGCCTAGTCGAAGTAGACGCGCGCGCTCCGTTCCCTACCCTTCGAACGGGTGGCAGCGAAGCTGGCGCTTAGTCAAAGTAGACGCGCGCGCTCCGTCCTCTACCCATCGCATGGGTGGCAGCGAAGCTGGCGCCTAGTCGAAGTAGACGCGCGCGCTCCGTCCTCTACCCATCGCAGGGGTGGCAGCGAAGCTGGCGCCTAGTCGATGTAGACGCGCGCGCTCCGTCCCCTACCCATCGAACGGGTGGCAGCGAAGCTGGCGCCTAGTCGAAGTAGACGTGCGCGCTCCGTCCTCTACCCATCGCATGGGTGGCAGCGAAACTGGCGCCTAGTCAAAGTAGACGCGCGCGCTCCGTCCCTTACCCATCGAACGGGTGGCAGCGAAGCTGGCGCCTAGTCGAAGTAAACGTGCGCGCTCCGTCCTCTACCCATCGCATGGGTGGCAACGAAGCTGGCGCCTAGTCGAAGTAGACGCACGCGCTCCGTCCCCTACCCATCGAACGGGTGGCAGCGAAGCTGGCGCCTAGTCAAAGTAGACGCGCGCGCTCCGTCCTCTACCCATCGCAGGGGTGGCAGCGAAGCTGGCGCCTAGTCGAAGTAGACGCGCGCGCTCCGTCCCCTACCCATCGAACGGGTGGCAGCGAAGCTGGCGCCTAGTCGAAGTAGACGCGCGCGCTCCGTCCCCTACCCATCGAACGGGTGGCAGCGAAGCTGGCACCTAGTCAAAGTAGACGCGCGCGCTCCGTCCGCTACCCATCACATGGGTGGCAGCGAAGCTGACGCCTAGTCGAAGTAGACGCGCGCGCTCCGTCCTCTACCCATCGCAGGGGTGGCAGCGAGGCTGGCGCCTAGTCGAAGTAGACGCGCGCGCTCCGTCCCCTACCCATCGAACGGGTGGCAGCGAAGCTGGCGCCTAGTCGAAGTAGACGCGCGCGCTCCGTCCTCTACCCATCGCAGGGGTGGCAGCGAGGCTGGCGCCTAGTCGAAGTAGACGCGCGCGCGCTCCGTCCCCTACCCATCGAACGGGTGGCAGCGAAGCTGGCGCCTAGTCGAAGTAGACGCGCGCGCTCCGTCCTCTACCCATCGCAGGGGGGGCAGCGAGGCTGGCGCCTAGTCGAAGTAAACGCGCGTGCGCTCCGTCCCCTACCCATCGAACGGGTGGCAGCGAAGCTGGCGCCTAGTCGAAGTAGACGCGCGCGCTCCGTCCTCTACCCATCGCATGGGTGGCAGCGAAGCTGGCGCCTAGTCGAAGTAGACGCGCGCGCGCTCCGTCCCCTACCCATTGAACGGGTGGAACACTGCCACGTGGGCGGTGACTTGGGATCTTGCGAGGTGATCTTGCGCTGTAAAGGTTCCTGGAATCACGCCGGCCCCTGGTCTGCCAGGGTTAGGTTCCCGTACCGTGCGACCCGACGCGCCCGGGGCACGCGGCAGCCTACGACTGGTGGGCGGCGGGATGTGGACAGTTGCGTGCTTGCGGCCACTCGCCTTTTCCCTAGGCGAGGGGGACACGGGGCGGGCAGTGAATGGCGCGGCGCCAGGGCTGTTGTGATCCCCTGGCCCATTGGTGCGCCTATAACCGCGGCTAGGTAACGCCGTGCTGTGGCGGTCCTTGGCGCCTGTGGTCGTGACCTTCCAGCGTTGGGTGTGAGGCATTGTGCTGGACGGGCGCGTGTACGACTGCGGTCGCGCCTTGTACACGGACCCTCGCGACTCTTCGCTTTCAGTTACGGGGAATCGTGTTGGCGGGCCTTTACGCCGCTGCGGTTGTATCCGGCACGCGGATCGTTGCGACGCTTCGGTAGCGGCGGTATGGGCGATGTGGCTTGAAATAGCCCCCCGTAACAGCGTCCCCGCACCTTTACGCCCTCTTTCCTGTCTGCTCCGCCTTCTACACCTTCGTGCTAGCTTCACCGCTTCAGTCTCTCCGTGGGAAGCGATGGCCTCCAGTAGCGAGCGCGGCCAGGCGGTTGGTGGACCTGACATTCGCCGGCGGTCCTCGCTGTTGAAGGTGAAATACGCGCTCCAAGAGCGCGACCCAGCGGCGGCGGACCAGGAGCGGCTGGTGGCGGAGGAGGAAGGCACGTTCTCCGGCGAGCTAGGCCCCTCGCTCGTGACCGAGAAGACGATCCAAGGGCTCCTGCGCGCGGGGAAGTTGTCCGGGCGCCAGGAGGTACGATTGCCCGCCGCCGCCGAGACGGAACCTCATCCCGAGAGGTCGGAGGCGGTCGTGTTCGTTGCCTTTTTCGACGCGGGGCTCCGGATCCCAGCGGCGGCTATGGTGGGCGACGTGCTGCGGACCTTCAGGCTGGAGCTGGCGCAACTGACTCCGAACGCCGTGGCCCGGCTTGCGGTGTACAGCTGGGCCTTGCGCTCGGGGGCGTGTTGGCCCAGCGCGTCGTTGTTCGCCTATCTTTACGAGGCACGATGCCAGCCCAAGGGTCGGAAGGACGGGACGCTGTCGAGCTTCGGTAGCGTCACTTTTATTCTTCGCCCAGCGTGCCAGAAGCTCTTCCCTGCGAACTCAACTCGCGGGAAGTGGGAGTCTTACTGGATGAAGCGGTGGTTCTACCACCGTGTGGAGAGCGGGAGCGGCCTTGAGTGCACAGGCCGACCGAGGACAGGGACTCAACTCGCCCGGCTGAACGCTCGATGCTGAGGACAGGCGGAGGGTCAAGCGGCTCGTAGGCATGGCCGCCCGCTTCAATATGCGCAACCTCGCCGAAGAGTACGTGATGTACGGCGTGGCACCGCTTGCCTACGACTGGCGTCTTGCCACCGAGAGGCGTCGAGACGACAATGTTTCGCCATGGGTCTGCTCGCTGCCGGCGCCGCCCGGTCTTCGTAAGCCTTGATCGCGTCCCTCCTTTGTTCACGCGAAATGCGTTATATGCTGATGCTATTCTCCTTTGCTTCAGGGGTTTCCTTGGAGGAGGCGGAGCAGGCCGCGCGCGTATTCCTGGGGCCGTACACCGCCAGGGAGCATGAGTAGCGTGCGTCTGCTATCGCCGAGGCGGGGCTGGGGCGAATAAACCGCGTGTGCGAGGCCCTGGGCCTTGCCGTGCCGGACCGTGTCGCTCCAGGCGACGGTGCAGCGAAGAAGAAGAAGAAGGCACCGTCTCGGAAGAGGGGCCGCAGCGGGGCGCCTGCCGCGCTTAGCGCGGCAGCTGCTGCTAGTGTTTCGGAGGGCGCGGCGGACGCGGAGTCGGACTAGGCGAGGTACGCCGATTCGGGCTTGGGTGGGGCAGACGTCGAAGGCGAGGTATCTTCGGCGAGCGCCCCGGACGGTGGGTTTGCCACAAGCAGCCGGAGGGGAGAAGCCTCGCCGCCCACCGATGTCGTCGAGGCGGAACCCGTGCGGACCGGCGATGCTGAGGTGGACCCTTTGGCCGTGGCTGTTGTGGTGCCGGAGGCGCCCTCCACGGGGGCGCACGAAGCCATGCTGCCTTTAACGACAACGGCAGGAACCGAGGTGCCCCCTTCGACAATCGTCACCGCGGAACCTTCGCCCCCGGGCGGTGCGACCGCGGGGGCTTCCCTAGCCGCGACTGCGGGGGTGGTTTCGCTGCAGGCCGCCCCGGCTAAACGGCCGTGTGTGCGGCCGGAGCTCCACCGGACGCCGCGGGGATTCGTCGTGGCCACGGGCATCAGAAGCTTGTGGGACTCCAGCGCAAGCGCCGGAGGCCCTGCGGCATACGCGCCTTCTGCCCCTCTGGCCACGCCTCCCGCCGCGCAGGGACAGCCGTCACCCTCCCCGAACGCGGAGGCTTCGGCCCGCGGCGGGACCATTCCTTCTGCTACCGAAGGTAGGGTGGCGTAGCTTACTCTGGTGTACGCTTTTATGCCTTGCGGTGCTCACCTGTATTCCTGTTTACAGCGTTGCTCATTCCGGAGGGGGAGCGCTTGGCAGAACACGGGACCTCCGCGTGCGTAAGCCCTGCGGACTTCGTGCCGCCCCCGGAGACGCTGAGGGCGTGGCGCGGAATTGTGAGTGACGCGGCCACCAGTGTCGACCCGCAAGTGCTGCAGGCCTACGGGGCGGGGCACCTCCAGGACACCTTCGAGGTGTCTGGGGTGAGGGTAAGTACTTCATACGACGACGCCTGAGCTGGCTGAGCTTGCTAAGCCTTTCCCTTCTGCAGACACTTGTGCTGGGGCAGGCCTTGCAAACGGCCTATGCTCGCGGCTGCACGGCGCTCGAGGATAGGCTGCGGGCCGTCGAGGAGGAGCTACGCGAAGCCTCTGGAGCCCGCTTTGCCCAGGACGCCCGCATCCGCCAGCTGGAAGCGGAATGCGCCGAAGCGAGGGCACGCGCCGAGGTACTTGTCGCGTCAGCGCGGGAGTCGGCCGCGGCAGCTGCTGAACAGGAGTTTGCGGTGGAGCGGGCCAGGTTCCTGGAACAGGTCGCCTCGCTAGAGAAGGAAAAAGGCGAGCTTGCCTTGACTCTAGCGGGGCGTAACCAGGCGCTTGGCGACGCCTCGGTGGTTGCGTGGGACGCCATGCAAGCGCTGGAGAGCCATCTTCAAGGGCTGGTGACTGAGGTGCCGGAGCGCGCCTTCGGCCCGGAGGAGTTGTCCCGGACGCTCCGTTGGATCGGGGATGCCGCCAACGTCGCGCGCGACGCGGCGACGTCCTTTGGCACCCACTGCGCGTACACGTCGGCATGCTTGGTGTGCGCGCTCCTGCAGCACCGCGGTTGCACGCACGTCACCGGGCTGGATGACCCCCAGCTGGAGATGCCCAGCGGGGCCGGAGTAATGTCCGGTGCCGTCCGCTCCGCTCGCCGTGCCCTCGGGTCCTTCTTCAACCGGATCTGGGCTTACGCCGGGCCGGATGCTGCACGGATCGAGCTCCGGAAGTCGCTCTACAGGACGGGGAGCCTTGGCCAATTTCTTGACGGGATCCCTCGACGCGACGAGGGCGGCGCTGGGCCCTCGGAGGGCGCCGGGAACCCGCCGGTCTGACGCCGTGGTGCCTAGGTGTAGGCGTGTGTTGTACTGCTCCCTCTTTTTGCGAATGTACACACTTGCTGTATGCATTCTGACTTTCGCCTATATCCCGGGCAGCTTTCTTGCTGGGACCGGCTTCGTGCGGCCGACCTTTCAACCCGGCGACGCCTTCGACGCTGGCGAAGGGCCGAAGAGTCACTGGACTTTTGGGCGGGTCGGCCTTCCTCGAGCGAGGCCCCAGTTTTGGCGCGTGTTAAGGACGAACCCGCGGGATAGCGGCTTAGAGCGGCAAGGATGCTGTCGGACCTTTGTACTTGTGATTTCTCCGGTATGCAGATTTCCTGGCATTTCAGGATGTGTTGATGCCACTGTTGGTGAAGTAGCTACGCAAGGGTTCCTTAGAACGGCGCTTGCGGGGGCAGCCCTTGGCGCCTCAACTTTTTACAGCCCGTAGGCTGGCGTGGGCGGAGGCGGACCTCAACGCTTAGCCTTTGTAGTCCGTAGACTGGCGTGTGCGGAGACGGACCTCGACGCTACGCCTTATTCAAAGCCCGTGGACTAGTGCGTGCGGAGGCGGACCTCTACGCTACGACTTTCTTTATAGTCCGGAGACTCGCGCGTGCGGAGGCGGACCCCGACGCTACGTCTTCCTTTATGGTCCGGAGACTCGCGTGCGGAGGCGGACCTCGACGCTACGTCTTACTAGTGCGTGCGGAGGCGGACCTCGACGCTACGTCTTCCTTTATAGTCCGGAGGCTCGCGTGCGGAGGCGGACCTCGACGCTACGTCTTACTAGTGCGTGCAGAGGCGGACCTCAACGCTACGTCTTGCTTTATAGTCCGGAGACTCTCGCGTGCGGAGGCGGGCCTCGACGCTACGTCTTATTTAAAGTCCGTAGACTGGTGCGTGCGGAGGCGGACCTCGAGGCTACGTCTTATTTAAAGTCCGTAGACTGATGCGTGCGGAGGCGGACCTCGACGCTACGTCTTATTTAAAGTCCGTAGACTGGTGCGTGCGGAGGCGGGCCTCGACGCTACGTCTTATTTAAAGTCCGTAGACTGATGCGTGCGGAGGCGGATCTCGACGCTACGTCTTATTTAAAGTCCGTAGACTGGTGCGTGCGGAGGCGGGCCTCGACGCTACGTCTTATTTAAAGTCCGTAGACTGGTGCGCGCGAGGGCGTCCCCCCGTTGCGTCTTTTGTTTATACTCAGGCCCATCACCTTTGGCTACGGCGAGTGCACACGCAAACGTGCAACTTCGATTTATACTCAGTCCCGTACCCCTGGCTACGGCGAGTGCACACGCGAACGTGCGTCTTTGTTTATACTCAGGCCCGTCACCTTTGGCTACGGCGAGTGCACACGTGAACGTGCGACTTCGATTTATACTCAGTCCCGTACCCCTGGCTACGGCGAGTGCACACGCGAACGTGCGTCTTCGGTTTATACTCAGTCCCGTACCCCTGGCTACGGCAAGTGCACACGCGAACGTGCGTCTTTGTTTATACTCAGGCCCGTCACCTTTGGCTACGGCGAGTGCACACGCGAACGTGCGACTTCGATTTATACTCAGTCCCGTACCCCTGGCTACGGCGAGTGCACACGCGAACGCGCGTCTTTGTTTATACCCAGGCCCGTCACCTTTGGCTACGGCGAGTGCACACGCGAACGTGCGACTTCGATTTATACTCAGTCCCGTACCCCTGGCTACGGCGAGTGCACACGCGAACGCGCGTCTTTGTTTATACTCAGGCCCGTCACCTTTGGCTACGGCGAGTGCACACGCGAACGTGCGACTTCGATTTATACTCAGTCCCGTACCCCTGGCTACGGCGAGTGCACACGCGAACGCGCGTCTTTGTTTATACTCAGGCCCGTCACCTTTGGCTACGGCGAGTGCACACGCGAACGTGCGACTTCGATTTATACTCAGTCCCGTACCCCTGGCTACGGCGAGTGCACACGCGAGCGTGTGTCTTTGTTTATACTCAGGCCCGTCACCTTTGGCTACGGCGAGTGCACACGCGAACGTGCAACTTCAATTTATACTGCGGGAGCGCGCGCGCTGGCGAAGCCTGCGCGCGCCTCCGCCACGTGCTTGCGCACGATGAAGAAATATTAGCGACAAATGACGATCTTCATTACATCCCCGTTTGCGCGGGCAAGCAATTACAAGGGGTGGATGTACTAACCGTTTTCCCTTGGTGCGGCCGAAGCCTCTAGTCGCTAGACCTCTGCAGGGCCCGTCAAGGCGCCTCCGACTGGCCCCACGGACCACCGCGTTGTGACGCCGGCGCCGGCTCTAGGAGCGTCGTTGGGCTTCGCGACGCGGGCACCTGGTACCTGGCTCGATTCGCCGGGCCATATCCTGGTCGCCCCGGACGGTGATGATGGCCCGGGGACCCGGGATCTTCATACATAGATAGCCGTGATGTGGTACCGCGCCAAAGGAGTTGAGGATTGGGCGCCCTAATATGGCATTGTAGGGGTACGGAAGGTCGACCACGTCGAAGGTGGCATCTTCGGCCCGCACATTGTCATCTCGGCCGAAGGAGACTTGAAGGCCTACTTGTCCCAGCGCCCGCAGGGGTTGTCCCCCGAAGCCTTGCAGTGGGACTCCCGAGGGCCCTAGGCGGCTTCGAGGGATCCCCATCTGGTCGAAGGCCGCCGCAAACAATACGTTCGCGGAGCTACCGCCGTCCACCAGGGCACGCCCCACGTCGCATCCCGCGATAGTGACCCGGATGACCAGGGGGTCCTGATGAGGGAAGTCCACGCCTTGGGCGTCGCCGGGTGTGAATGCGACTTCGTGCCGCGCCCAGTCCGGGGGTGCTTGCGCTGGGTATGCCGCCACATGATGTAGTCTTCGCGCATAGGCCTTCTGCTGCCGTGCTGAGGCGAATTCCAGCGCAGAGCCTCCGGATATGACGTTAATGATCCTGCGGTGGGTTGCCTCCGGAGCCTGCAGCGACAGCAGAAGGCCGGGGTTGGTCGTCGCGGTGCCGGTGACAAGGTTGGTCGTCGCGGTGCCGGTGACGGGGTTGGTCGTCGCGGTGCCGGTGACGGGGTTGGTCGTCGCGGTGCCGGTGACGAGGTTGGTCGTCACCGCGCGGACGTCGACGTCTTCGGCCACCGCGCCTGCGTCGCTACCCGCGCCCGCCGCTGCCAATGCCGAAGCCCTAGTACTCATACGACGCTCCGGCCCGGCCGCCTTCTTTCCCTTCGCCGCCGCTGACGAAGCTTTTTTCGGTGCCATCCTTCTTCTTCGGTCTTCAGGCTTGTCCTTTTCCTCCCCACGGACGGCGCCAACTGTTGTGGCTACAGACCAAACAGAGAGAGAGATGGTAGTGGAGAGTGATGAAGATGAATGTAATGGCCTGCCCTCTCCCCATGGTCGGTGTTCTATATATATACATGGGGAGTGCTTTTACAATTATGCCCTTACAGCTGATTATCCCCTTCAGGGGTATTTGTGTCATTACATGTGGCCTGTTCTGGGCCTTATAACTTCCTACCAGGCCTGCTGGGTTTAGGTGGGGGCCACCCCTACGACAGGCCCTATATGTATTTTAGGGTTCTGTGAATAGTAACAGGTATGGTACTATTCGTGCAAGTTTACTGTTCACAGTGGGTTTAGTCCTTGTCGGGTTGTCGATGTGTACTCGGAGAACAGAGTACTTGGGTGGTCTCGAGTATGACTATGTAGTCGAATGCACGGTCAAGGTTCGACTTCGAGCATGAAGTTGGCAGAGATCGGATGGTGTACGAGTTGTTATGGAGATCGGACGATATCTGAGTAGCTACGGAGATTAGACGACGTTCGAGTGACTTAAAGGATCGGATGGTGTACGAGTGACTTAAGAGCATCTGACGGCGTATGAGTGACTTAAGAGCATCGGATGACATACGAGTGGCTTAAGAGCATTGGATGGCGTACGAGTGGCTTAAGAGCATCGGATGGCGTATGATTGGGCCGTTCGAGTAGTGTTGCTCAGGACTCAAAGCGGTGCTGTCGAAGCTCCTCTCAATTACAAGGTGGTCGGAGAGTTCAAGCGGTAGAGCAGTCCGAGAGTTCAAGTGGTGGAGTGATCAGAGAAATCTTGCGGTAGAGCAGTCCGAGAGTTCAAGCGGTGGAGTGATCAAAGAAATCTAGCGGTAGAGCAATAGGAGATTTCTTGGTTGAAACAACAATTGATGACCACGGGTGGGTTCCTGGGGCCACGAGTATTCCATTTTTGGGCTCAGGAGTGGCTAGAAGTCAGGCGAGCATCAGCGGTGAGGTCTTCTCTTCTCGGAAATTTTGAATGGCATAGAGGTTAATGGTGGGTTAAATGACAATAGCATTTGCAATTGAGCATCTCTAAGAGTAGGGGAAGCTCAGGAGTGTGGTGGTTTGGGTCGGGGATGGCTGAGCTGAGCTGTCCACAGTGACCTCCTTTGGCCGAGCAACGGACAAAGGTGCACAACAGGGGGTTTGGGAGGTTAGGGCAAATCTTTGGCAAGGTTTCTATGGGCATAAGGAAGCTGCAGATCAAGGCAATTGAAAAAGGATGGACTAAACAGAAGGAATGGAAATTTGAGCTTAATTACTTCGGGTTTTCTGGTGATTGCCGACAAAGTTTTGGTCATTGGAGCAATTGAGGGTGGGTGGCTCACTTCGTGTATCGGTGCTTTTGAATGGAGAGGTTTGGGGGTTTAAATAACATGAGGAAGGCGATTTGGCACAAGACACAGGTCATGGCGGCGGCGGTGCATGGCAGGGGTCAGGAAGGTGCGGGAGGGCACGGCATGGCTGGCGGTGCAGATATTTGGTGCTTCCTCGAGTACGACATTGTGGCGGTCAAAAGCTAAGGGGAATGTCAGGTCGGCTGTGAAAGAGTGAGAACAGAGAGAACATGGAGGTCAGCGAGGCGGTGAGATGTGAGGTGTCTACGGTGCTGGTCCAGGTAAGGGTCACGTCACGAATGAGGGCGGTGTATGGTGGATCTTACTGGTAGAGGTGGATTCTAGGGTGCTCAAATTTACGGCGCGGGGTTGTTGACCGTGAGATAGGAGAGAGCAGAGGCAATGGCGGGAAAAGCAGAAACAATGGCAGCTGCTCTGACACGCGGCCAGGAGCATTTAAGAGGGTGTCATAGGCGTGAGGGATGAGGTGGTACGGGCTCTTGAGCATTTTGCAGAGGCGTGGCAGTGATGGCGGCGAACAAGATGAAACCGAGTGGTGAGCGAAAACAGAGCGACAGTGATATTTTCAGATGGTGAACAATAGCCGACGGCTGGGATTTTGCACAAGTGGCCGGTGAGGGCAATGTCCAAGAGAGGGAGATGCACTATTGGGTGAGAAAAGGTGTTGAATTGAGTAAGGATTTGAATGAAATCAAGTTTCAAAGAAATTCAGGTTTATTTAAATTTTTGGGTTGTTTCAATGCACAAAATAAATTCCTTATCCTAACATGAAAGCTCGTATCCTAAAAGAAATGTTATTAAACACGTTGAAACCCTCTTAAGCCTGATGGAAATTATCTGAACCCTGATAAAACCTACAAAAATATGAATGAAACCTGCGTGAAACACATATACCATTGGGAACATTCCCAACGGTATACCATAAGCTTGTGGACCTTTTCTTTTTCACCTTCTAAAAGCTAATTTTTGTCTTTCTATACTAACTAGTTTTTAAATAGAGTATCTTTTAAGGTAAGATCTATAAATTAATCATAGTGCACACTGTAACAATCGTTTCAGCTTCAGCTTCTGGCTTCCGGCTTATTTTTCACTATTCATAAATTTCCTCTTTTTTGAACTTTTAGTTTTTTGTTGAGCTTTTTTGCCGATTCTTTTTTCCCGTATTTGTTTGTATTATACGTAATGGGCTAACATATTTTTTATATATTTTTTAATTTTTTTAAATTTAATTATGCTAAATAAGTCTCTGTCAGCTACAGTGTTTTTTCAGTCAGTTACAGTGCTTTTCAGCCATAAGCCATCCAAAAAAAAGCCCAAATGAGCACAACCAAAATTTATATCAAGCAAAACCGCACACGAGTTATTTTGTTACTCTATACTCTCTTACTAATAATCTTAAATTTATAAATTACAGCTAAAAATTATAAACCAAACAAAAAATATAGGTCCAATATTGCCCATATGAGACATGACCTACACTTTGACTAGGGCACAATTGTTGGTGATATAAAAGGCATTCCTAACATAATGTAGTTGTTAGACGTACATTTGGAGGCACAGGTACGTAGTTCACAGAACCTGCTTGCTTCATGGGTAGATCTAACATCGTACTACGTCAGAGGTACATGGGAAGCAGCTGGTACGCGAAAGTCTCCATGGATGCAAGAGCATACGACGAGGGGACGGCGGCAAGCTCTACACGTGGAAAGCGTACTGCAAGGTTTTAGCCAGAGTGGACAAGGAGGACCAGCTCATCAACACACCCGGCCCCACCTCCACATGACTCGGTACCAACCCTCGTCGTCGTCGCCTTCACAAGCAAGACCAAGGCTATACTGCGACACCTGCACAGAGCCGAGCCGAGCATCTAATCAGCTGAGGTATGCATGATACTACTAGCGTTTAGTTATTTGTTTAACTAGCCTCATAGGCGCGGCGCCACGCCGCGCCAGCCACCGTGTGTACCGAAGTAAAAGAGGCGATGATCCGTGAGGAGTTTGTAAAAAAAAATTAAAAAAAATCGAGGGTACATGTGTATTTTCGAAAATGGCAAAGGTCTTTTTCGTAAAAAATCGGGGGCCTGTATGTAATAAATGAGAAAGTCAAAGGTCTTTTTCGTAAAAAACCGAGGGCCTGTACGTAATAAACGAGGACCCGTACGTAATTTAGAAAATACGGGGCGCTATCGTGCAAAGTGGAGGGGCTTAAAAAAACTGGCATGGACCTTTTTTGCGAGGAAAAATGACCTTTACGTAATTTTCGGAAAATATAAGGGAAATGCCTCCCCTGACCGTACCGAAATTCCGCTTCACGCGGTGGGCGGCGCGGGGGGTGACGTGGGCGCGTGGGAAGGCCGGAATCCCCCGCTAATATGGTTGTTATTATTCAATGTTTAGGTCAGGTGGCGTGTGCAAATTCCAGTGGGTGAGCTGTCGTTCGGCGTGTGCTGTAGCATGTAGTTGCCCAGTAAGGCTTGGTCACTTTCCCGGCTTTCTTATCGGCATGTTTCTTTGGCTCGGCGTGCCATTGGCTCGTTCAAAATGGTTTTTTATTTCCGATTTCTGGTATATAGAATTGAAAGTTATTTTAAACACATTAATTTCTAATATTGTTTTATTTTTTGTATTATTTGTGAAAATATGTCAGTCTTTTTTATTTTTCTTTATTTTTTAATTAAATATCTCAGTTAAAAATAACAATCGTTACAGTATCCATTTCAACTAAAAGATAACAATTATAACTAAAAATGATCAGCAAAAGGGATCAATGTCGATCTGCCCCAAGATCCCTCGCCAGATTTTGTCATCTCATATTTAGAAAATGCAGGTTAATTATGCTGATGGGGCTAAATAGTTGCTTTAGCTGTTTGGCATAAGCGACAAGATGTGAATATGTGACTAATCAGTACCATATAGCTAGAGAAGGTCCCCCAAGTCACGTTAGATGATAGCCATATTTTTTTTGGAATTTTGGCTTTTTTAAAAATCAAAATAATCAGATCAGTTTTTTAAAGCGGATTTTCAAACGCCTTTTTTGAGCCCAAAACTGTATATGCTGTCAGCGTCGACGTCTCTACCATTCGCCACCGTATCAAAAAACACAGATAAAAATCATCAATAGTAATAAAAACCTATTAGCCACAGCCTAAAAAGAGCTGATAGCTACACCATAATTTGCATGGGTCTTTTCACGCAATGTACTGGAATAGATCTGGCGTACAGAGGGTTACATCAAATTTCACGGCGATTGAAACTTGATGTTCAATAGCAACAGTAACGGATCATGCTTATCTATATATCTACAAATAATTGGTAATATTTAAGATACCTTTTTAGTTTGAGATGTGTAAAAACTCTCACAATAGTCCGTAAGTTAAAAAAGGCAAAATTCTTATAAATTCTGTCATTGCTTTCGCGAGGTCAGATAATAACAGATCAGATTAATCATATATATAGATATTACAACTATTACAATTATATACTAAATATAGCTACTTTTAAATGTATTAGAGATATATAATAAATATAATATATTGTAATATTTAGCCGCATAATTACACAGAACACAGACAAATTCCGTTCGGTAAAGTAACATGGACTTCGTTTGGCACAAGTTATGCGTATACGTGGCTGCTATCTCTTCGCTTGCAGAATATTAAACCAACTTCACATTCTATGGTTCTAAGCAGTCGATTGTATGACTAGAACAGCAAGATCTCTTATTCAAAAGTAAGCTTAAAGCATTCAAACAATAACCACTAACTTTTCTTTTTCTGAACCATCGTAAGTCAACTCACCTACAAATTAACAAAAGAACATTAGCGATCCTTTATACCCCTATACAATGATTGTTATACACTGAAATGGCGTAGGAAAGCTTCCAGCTATGCTAAAGACTGCACCTTTTCTCTTTTGAACGATATGGCCTTTTCTATGTTAGTCCAACTGATCAATGAATCCCCAACCTATTTGTCAAGAATACTTTGTATTACTTGACTAGAATGGTCAATGTAACAAAAGAATGATGTGGTCAACTGACTAATGTTTCTGGTAATGAAAAAGACTAATGTTTCTGGTAATAAAAAAGAATATTTAAAGGTATCAAAGAATGGTTTGAGCAATTAGGCCTGCCCCTCGTGACCGAAGACATTTGTTGAAGATGAATCTGAACAGACAAGAAGGCATCAAAGAACAAATTAGCAGTCTAAAAATTAGATAACTAATATTTATAGTAGTAAACATAAATGTAGTTTATATAACCAAGATAACGACCAAAGAAGTTATTAATACCTCTTGGGCGCCGTTTCCCCTCCATTGCTTCCTTCTTTTCATGACAGCTTTGGCACAGGAAAGGACCTTGCCAACCTTGCATTTTTTCGTGTTGCAATGGGTTGGCGTGTACGGAACTCCCCTGACCAGCTTTCAACCTTACCTGGCAGACTGCACAGCTGGAGGGTTCAAACATGTTCTGAAGTGCATATCCTGTAGTAAGCCTGCAGTTAATGAATAAGCGTAGTAGAAATTAACATTACGAGGTGTACAGGCAAATGAAGAGATGAAATATCTCTTACATGTTAAAAACCAAACAGATTCACATTTCAAGAATATTCAACAAAATATTAGTTGAGTGAAAGACTTAGAAACATCTCCTAAACCTATCTAAAAAATATAACTTCTAACCCAAAAGAATCTAACTATCAACTGATGGCAAGTATATCCCTGTTCGTTTCAGAAAAAGAAGAGCTGCACTGAATTGAGGTCAGTCGAACTAACCATATGATACACCAAACATACGCACTCTGAATTTTAGTCCTCTATTGAACCCTTTTAGCTAGTGCTAAGCTTGCACAAGTAAAAGGAAGGCTAGCATTCTCATGCGTTGGTTTTGGAGAACTCTTTCTTTTGCTGCTGATGAGAATAGGTAAAAGTGACTGATACTACACCTATATATGTTACGCCAGAGAATTAATATGTATCAACCAGATCTGGCTGCTTTGAGGATATCAATATGTCGATGACCAGAGAAAATAAGAGGATCCAAGGTAGTGGGGAATGGAAAAGGAACCAGAAGACAACTTTGAACATTAATATGTAAGGAAACATAAATGGGATTGCATGGCTGACACCATCAATCAGCAGTGCCAACTCATCTGCTGTTTTCAATAATTCCTTAAAGTCCTTCTATCCTTTTGCAGACAGCAAGATCTGTTTGTTGACAATATGATACAATCAAGTACCTGATCTAGATAACCACAGTAATTGCAAACCCAAGATCACTAAGCCTACATTAGCTGAAAATGTTTCTTTCATTGCCATCTACTCTATTACAGTGATATATTGATACAAGGACATCACCATCACATTAACAATAATGATTATTAATAAAAAAATATGATTGGCCCTGGGCTAGAATTCTGTTCATTTCAATTTGATGTGTCTACTGATCCGCGTGTCTTTCAAAAACAATGGAAATCCTACTATTGTTCATTGGAACATTTATGTCCTTTCTTCTTATAATTATTCATAGAGCTCCTAGACTCTCTACCCTAAGTGAAAGAAGGCCTGGAAAGCTGGTTAACAGAATACCTTTTAGAAAGCATTGCAGAGCCCTCCTCAAATATTTCTTCCACCACATCTGGCTCAGCATATTCTCTATCTATTTTAAAGGATACATCTGGATGTTTTCGGCGAAACATATTATTGAATACAATCTTCCCCTGCCTCTTTATGGGAGGACTTGGAGCTAGTTTTTCTGGAGGTAATATGTCCACCACGATGCAAGTAGTATCATCTCTTAGTCCTCGAGGTTGGATTGCTTCCTTCAGATAAGAAGAAACTATATCATGAAATGAGGGACCAAAAGTTTGCTTAGATTAACCAAGGGAAATGATAGATCAACTAGTTACATTCACAATTCGATTGGCAGCTATATCCGATGGGTATCCACGAGAACATTCGAGAGCCATTTCACAAGTCAAATCATCCCATACACCATCACTTGCAATGATAATTCTGCCTCCAGCATTGGATAGCTGTAACCAAAATGCAATATGAATATAAAATCAAATAGTGTCACAGTGAACTGCAGCCTGCGCTCTGCAGTGATCATAACTAAAGCAGATGACACCATTAACTACAAATGTTGTGGAATATTATAGAGGACATCATCTCGAAGAAGATGAAAAATTGAGTTAGTATCTGATGAAAAACAATCATGCGAACAGCGCACAAAATATTTAGAACAATAAGAGATATGCAGTGCAGAGCAGAATTCTCAAATGAGCAAACCTTCACTTGCTTCACATGAGGAACAGGAATGATGCATTCACCAACATCCATATCCCCTATTGATCTAGATAGGCACAAGCCACCTGGCCAACATCTTAGAGGACCAATCTGAAAAGGCAAACAATAAATGTCTAGAACCAGAAAGGTTATAGCAAAAAAAAAAAAAAGATTAAACTATCTTAGGAAACCACATAATGGATTAAACACAATGAGAATTAAGTTTGAGATGGATGAGATTACAATAATGGAGATAAGATAAACATTCTCCTAGTTAAACAAATTGGGACACTAGTACTTTAGACACACAACAAAGTAATTCATCGATCCTATTAAAAAAAGAGAATGATAATCATAAAACGAAGTAAAGAAGAATTTCAAAAGGGCACTGTCCAAACTAGGAACTACCTTATGATTGAAAACAAAGAACACAAGCAATGTACTCTATTTTATCATAAGCTTAGACGTTGTTCGGCAGGCAGGCAGCTTATATTACAAAGGGACGTGGAGTACACTTAAAAGTTCAAACACAACATCTTTGAGAATTAAAACATGGAGTAGCAGCAGCTTAATACAGACAGTGGGAACTATCAGAATGGTAACTTATAGACCACACATCCACACTACATATCCAAATCAAGAGCAATATGGATTCAGGGTGAATGAGACGAACCTCCGGACCACCAACAAGATTCAGTTTCCCAACTTTGCTTCCACATGCAGTAACACGTTCGACCCTGAAAAGTGAGCAGATCGTAAATATTGTACAATTCTCAACAAATAAATATCAGAGGCAACACTTACTCATCTCGGTTGGAGTCAAAGCGATGATCAGCTGACAAATGGTATACTGAACCATCAGCAGATTCGAGTATGCAACGTGAATCACCAACTGATGCTACTGTTACAACCCACTCGTCTATTATTACAAATGTCACAGTTGTACCAGAAGTTTCAGCTGAAACAGCAAAAAGAATGTTTCAGAAAAGAAAGGCATAACTCAACTTCACAGGTGTCTAGTAAAGGACATCGTAAACAAGAGCACCATTTTCGCAACTACGCTTAGCAATAACCATAGAAAATGTACTGAACAACAAATCTGATGGTGAAATACTACAGGGTATGCCTTTTTTAAATCAAGGACTACTTAAATATAATAAATGTGCCATCAATAAGCTCAACCAGAATAGGCCTGATTTACCTACAGTCTGAAAATCTTTATCTGTCTTGACAAACGCCGAGACAAGCGCACGTGGCAGCACTGCAAGCCACTCCTCCCTGCTCAAACCTGAAGGAATGGCACGCAGGACATTGTTCAACAGATTCTCCTTAGCGTATATGGCAGCTCCAGATCCGTTGTGCCCATCAAATAGCTATGAACAAACCACAGTGATCAGTGGTCAATCAACAGAAATGCACCACTCTCCAGTAAAATACGATCACCCAACCACTAAATAAATCAAATGGTTGCAGTGGTTAACGCAACATCACAAAAAAATAAGACACTAAGAACATTTGTAAACTCAAAGTAACCGCGATCACAATTTCGATCAAAGGTAATGTTTTATTCTAGCGTAGTGTTAGATGTATTCACCATGAACTAGCCTACACAAAGAAACGCAACATTTTTTTCTTAAACAAAAAGAGTAAAAGACGGAACAACTCTGCCAAACGGAACAGAGAAAAAGTGGATAATGCCAGTCATGTATTAGGAGTGACCTCCATGTCTCCCACGCACAATTCCGGGAAGGTATTCTAGAATCTTCTCGACAGGCATAGGGGAAATGCGATACCGCGAAGACGGACAAGGAGGTGGAGGGGTCGCCGGCGACGCGCTCCCCGGCCTCGGCGAGTAGCAGCGTGAAGTCCTCGCCCTTGCGGCTGCGGGTGGCCTCCCCGCACAGCACGTCCGGCCGCTCCATCCGCTCGCTCGTCACCTCCCGCCGTAGCAGCACGCCCAGCGGCACCGTCGCAGCCGCCGTCGCCATCGATCGCTCCGCCTCCCAAATCCTCTCAGTTGTTGATGGACTTGCCTCGCTAACCAACTCCCCTACGCTTCGCCCAGAAGAGAAACCGGGAAGCAGAGCGGAGACGTAATTGACTTGGGACTTGGGAGTCTCAGGGGGGAGGGGGAGGAGGAGGAGGAGGAGGAGGAGAGGGGAGAGCGTGCGCTCGGCTCGGGTGTTTCGGTTTTATCGGAGGAAAACGAACGCGCAGTGCGGTTATGATTTGACTTGATTTCTCTCGTCCCGTGTGTTCCATGCCTTTTTCTGTTGCGGGCCAGCACTGTTCTTTTAGCCGGCAGCGATGTTTTTTTCTGTCGGTATTATCTAAGGCGGCAATGGACGGTAACGACATATAAACTTAAGATATAACACCAAGATATTAACAGTCTGGACCGTTTGGGTTCGGTGTGACCGTGTGAGATGGACACGGCCTCGCGCTGGCTGGATAGGTGGCGGAGTCACGTCGCGCGGCGGCGGCTGAGAAGCCGAGAGGAGGCCGGCCTGGACCGTCGGACCGTCCGATGCTGTCTGTCACTGGACGGCGGCGTTTGACGGAGTCAGATGCACGTCAACGTTGTTTTCCCTGTGCTAGCGTGGCGGCGACGGCGCGGGACGAGGGTGCCAGCTTCGCTGACCGGTGGGCCAGATGCAGATGTAGTAGGTGGAGTGGGCTAGTATTCTTGGTAGACGAGGAGTTTCCCCGCGGAATCGGGGGGGTGGCGGAATTTGAGGGATCGGTGGAAAACTGGAAACGCCTTCGTGACGGTGCACAACAGGTGGGAGTTTTGATCACAGGTCGATATGGGCTGGTTCCGTGGTGCGCATTTAAAAAATCAATAAGGCCGGCTTTTCCGGTGATGGGGATGCAGCGAGGCGACTGCACGCTTCGGACGTGTGTAATCGGATCTGCCGCCTTGTGCAACAGCCGCGTGAGGAGTTGATGGTTTGGTTTCTACTGCAGAGTGCTATTTTCAATACTACTTTCAATACTACTGCCCTCAATCATATGCTGATCTTATTTTGGGTTCGATTCTTTTTCACTTTTTAGCTTCTTTTAATAATCACTATTTATTAAATTAATAAACCAAATTAAAAGTCATAAAAATATGTACAATAATATAGACAACTGCTATATATAATATTCTCTATATCATCTATAGACGGCACTAAAGACAACTCATACAATAAATTATCCTTTTTGCATATCTCTATAGACAACTTCTTTATGATATGATGTATCTTGTTTATCGTGTTATAGTCGACTGTTGTATAAGAGCAAGTACAATAATGTTGACTAGATCGTCTCTAGCGAAATCCATATCAACACAATCCTATGTGGAAGAGAGAGAAAAGAGGAGAGAGAGGCAAGCTGCCCCTCATGCAAGAGGTGACTTCTAGCACATCATACGAGGAGAGAGAGGCAAGCTGCCCCTCATGCAAGAGGTGACCCCTGATATATTGATGCAAGTATTAAATGTTTGAGTGCTTTAGTAGAGGTAACCTCTACTCAACTTATTGTGAGCAAGTCTTATAATACAGCCTTCAGCTGGCTGTATGAATGCTTACAGCTCACTTTTCAGCCTACTCATATAGTAGTTACAGCCAGCTGAAGGCTGTATGACCTGTCCCTTCCTCTCACAAAGTTTTCTTGGTTCTTGTGCTTCAACTGGCTGTAAGCTTACAGCCCACCTCTCTTCTCTCTCCTCCTCTCTCTCCTCCACCTCAGCATACAGTCAGCTTACAGCCCCTTATAATACTTGCTATTAGCAACCTCCACCATGAGTCACGTGTACTCTTTTTGCTTATTTGGCTAGTCCTAGAGGTGGCATCTACCTCTTCTATTAAACTTGCTCTAAGAGCAAGTCCAATAATAGAGCCAAGTGTTTGGCTATAAGTCAAGTTATAAGAGCCAAGTTATACAATAATTTGTCTTCTATTTGTCTACAAAAGGTTTTTTTATTATTATGTGGTACCATGTCTCACATTCTCTTTTCTATTCCTCCTCACATACATTTATTATCTGAGCCCACCACTGCATAGACTCCCGTGCCCAGCTTGTTGCTTGCATGAGAGCCAAGCTCTCATCTCTCTCCTCTGTTCTCTCCTTCACATCAGCAAAAATGCTGACTAGCTTGGTTATAAGACCATTATTGGACTTGCTCTAAGAGATGATCCAATTCTCTATATTCCTCTCTCTTTCATATCATCTCGTGCCTTACGTGGCAAGGTTTATAGACAGCTGATATCACACTATTATATATAATCTAAGTTATAGACTAAAAAACAGATCCTTGGAATGGCTAACGACCAATTAGTGGGCTATTTTGCTTTATTGTAAAGCTCTTATGAATGAGATATTAAGTCCGCCATGATCGTTTTATTGAATGCTGTGAGAAGGTAGGTAAACTATATAGTCTAACTATAACTATAATAGAGATCCATTAAGATGAGAGGCAATTGTAGCCGACAACAAGCACTAAATGGAGCTTCTCTTTTCGTGCAGATGAGAGGCAATTTTCAGGGGTGCTTGCTTAAGATAGTGAAGTGGACAGTAGGCATAAGCTAAGATAGTCTAGGATTGCTAGTTTTTTCTAGTTTTTTTTTGTACAATGGATGTATGGTGCCCACCCACAAACACCAACACAATACGGGTGCGCTTGTGTACAAATGTCCTCGTATAATATGGGTATACGTTTTTCTATTGAGATGTACTTGTTTGTGCGTGTGCTGGGAAACCTAGACTTGCTATCCACTTGATATGAAATCCCAACCCTCTCACACTATGAGCGTGGCTTCATTAATCTAGAATTGACCCACATGCTAGCAAGTAGCAAATCTACAATCTTAAAAATAAAAGGTAGTGAATCCATTGCATTTGCCATTTTGAAGTATAGCAAGAATCCAACCTCGAGTACAGATGGAGTTTTGAGTCTATAATGCTTAGTTTTATTGTAGCCCTAAAAGCTGTGTTAGGCTGAAGTCCTATTTATCCATGTTTAGGAAAAAAGAGTTTCCTATGTGTCTATGAGTCTTACATAAAACATTATTTGCACATATAATATTATCGTTGTGTGATGTAACAAAAGAAAGAGAGTCCTTTTTAGAGCTAAAAGTAAGAGCTTCAAACCCAATTGGAGTTCAGTTGAACCCCAAATTGGATCGACAGCTTCAACCCAATGCATTCCTTATGTCACATTTTGCACCGAATGAATGTTTTTTCTAATATCTTATACTTTGGATCCACATTTAAATTCCTGGCTCAGG
Organism: Dendrocalamus latiflorus; assembly: GCA_017311315.1. NCBI lineage: Eukaryota > Viridiplantae > Streptophyta > Magnoliopsida > Poales > Poaceae > Dendrocalamus > Dendrocalamus latiflorus. The sequence goes on from CM029626.1 coordinate 11,296,821, forward strand.
CGTTTCTCCTAACGGATTTTAACAATAATTAGGACTTTGATCATTTTGGATTCTTTTTTGTGGACATTTTGGGTTGTTTCTAAAAAGCTGTGGCGAACTTGAAGAATTTTGCTCATGTAGCCAACCGGCAACCGCAACTAAATTTAAAAAATTTAAAATTTTCCTTAGCCAGAAGGTTAGGCCCTAATGAGCAGGGCGTCGCGTGCGGAGCCGTTGGATCACCCCATTCGCGTCGTGACCCCTCACGCAGCGTGCGTCGCGTCCAGAATCGGATCTGTCTCGCCGAAACAGCAAGCGAGGCAGGACGAGGCGAGATAAACAGGGGCGGGCGAGTAAACCACCGCTTGCTTCCCCTGCCTGCTTCCCTCGTCTCCGTTTGTCCCCAACCGAGCTCCCATCTCAGCAGCTCCGCGGCCCGGCCGAGCTGTCCATACCCACCCACTCCCCTCCCGCCGTGCCTTCTCTGTCTTGCCTTCTCCGTCGCGAGTCGCGACTCCTCGCCTGGAGCTCGTCGGTCTCTCCGCCCCGCGCCGGCGAGATGGAGCTGAAGCCCGGCATGTCGGCCCTCGTCACCGGAGGCGCCTCCGGCATCGGTAAGGGACGCCCCTTCTCTTCTCTCTGGGCGTCCAATTCACGAAATGTTCCGTCCTGACGCGCCTTGCTGTTTTGTGTGTAAGGCGCGATCGCTACGGGTTTGGGGGGTGTTTAATTGCGGCTTGACTTGTGGGCTGGTTTGGTTTTATGCTTGTTTCGATCTGTTGGTGAGAGCTTGATGTGGGAACTGCAAAGGCTTGGGCTAATTATGCGGGTTAATTAGCACTTGAATAGGTGGGGATGGGCGCCTGCCTAGAAAGTAGAAAGCACCGGGTAACGGTTGCAGCATTATTGTGCTTGTGCAAATTTACGAGTGTGGGGGACATGTAGTTGTACTGCTTATGTTCAATAGTGGATTAATGGTTGAGCAAGCCAGAGTGAAAAGTGAACTTTGAACATCACACCGACAACACTAACTTGTGTATGATTGTTGTGCCCGTACACAATACTAAGGGCATCTGTAGTGTATATAACCCAAAGGGTCTTAAGGTGGGTCCCATCTAAATCTTAAGACCAACTTCATAGTGTATATAAGGGCATCTGTAGTGTATATAACCCAAAGGGTCTTAAGGTGGGTCCCATCTAAACCTTAAGACCAACTCCATAGTGTATATAACCCAAGGGGCCTTAAGATGGTCCCACATGGCAGATAAAGAAAAATTGTATTTTAATGCTTATGGCCAGGTCTTTAGCTTGAGGACCAGCCTTAAGTTTTTTTTGCTTAGGGTCTGCTTAAGGTCACCCCTGTAATGTATAAGGTTGACCTTAAGGTGGCTTAAGACCTCCTCTTTTCATACACTACAGATGCCCTAACCCAAGGGGCCTTAAGACGGTCTCACTTGGCAGATAAAGAAAAATTGTATTTTAATGCTTATGGCCAGGTCTTTAGCTTCAGGACCAGCCTTAAGCTTTTTTTGCTTAGGGTCTGCTTAAGGTCACCCTGTAATGTATAAGGTTGACCTTAAGGTGGCTTAAGACTGTTATGAATAGCGCTTGTATTCATATGAGGCCAATGGGCCAGAATATATACACAAAGTACAAGTGGTAAATATGCAAAGAACCCCTCATAACAATGGGGAATAACAAACTATACATATCTCTAACACCCCCCCTCAAACTCATGGTGGATCAACAACACTGAGTTTGGAGAGGTAGAAGCTATGCTGTGCTCGAGTCTGGGCCTTCGTGAAGAAATCCGCTATCTGAAGCTCCGAAGGCACATACTGAAGAGTAATCACCTGATCATGCACACAAGACCTCATGAAAGAAGCATCAACACCAATATGCTTGGTGAGCTCATGCTTCACAGGATCACGCGCAATACTGATAGCACCTGTACTGTCTGACAAGAGAGAAGTCGGTGTAGTAACAGAAACACCAAAATCCTCAAGTAACCACCGTAGCCAAGTAATCTCCGCTGTCAAGAGAGCCATAGCTCGCAACTCAGCCTCTGCACTCGAACGGGACACTGCAGTCTGTTTCTTCGTCTTCCAGGCAATAAGAGAACCACCAAGAAAAACACAGTAAGCAGAGATAGACCGGCGATCAGAAGGATCGCTGGCCCAAGTAGCATCCGAATAGGCCTGAAGCTGTAAAGAGCTGGAACGTGGAAAGAAGAGACGGCGAGAGATAGTCCCGCGAAGGTATCGCAGAACTCGAAGAAGGTGGCTGTAGTGGACCTGAGTGGGAGCAGAAACAAACTGACTCAGAATATGAACTGGATAAGTGATATCCGGACGAGTAACAGCAAGATAGACAAGACTCCCAACAAGATGACGATAGCGAGTCGGATCAGAAAGAGGCTCGCCATCAGAGAGTCGGAGGTGAACATTGAGCTCCATGGGAGTCTCAACAGTACGCTGATCAGTGAGAGAGGCGCGATCAAGAAGATCCTGAATATATTTCGCTTGGGACATAAAGAAACCATCTGGAGTGGAAGTAACCTCAATCCCAAGGAAGTAACTAAGAGGACCAAGATCCGACATAAGGAACTGCTCACTAAGACGAGCCTTGACAAAGGCAATGTACTCAGAATCATCCCCCGTAATGATCATATCATCAACATACAGGAGAAGAAGAGTCCGACCACGAGACGAAGTGTGGACAAAGAGCGCAGGATCATGATCACTAGCTGAAAAACCAGCAGCAGTGACCACAGAGGAGAAGCGCTCAAACCAAGCACGAGGGGCTTGCTTAAGGCCATAGAGAGAGCGACGAAGGCGACAGACCATGCCCTCAGGAACAGAATACCCAGGTGGCGGATGCATGTAGACCTCCTCGCGCAACTCGCCATTAAGAAAGGCATTCTTGACATCAAGCTGAGAAACAGACCAGTGGCGAACAGACGCCACCGAAAGAAGAGTGCGAACAGTGGTCATGTGAGCCACAGGAGCAAAAGTCTCGTCGTAGTCAACACCATGCTCCTGCTGGAAACCACGAGCAACAAGACGCGCCTTATAGCGCTCAAGAGAGCCATCAGAGCGAGTCTTAATCTTATAGACCCACTTACAAGTGATGGGATGAGAATGAGATGGACAAGGAACAAGATCCCAAGTACCAGTACGCTCAAGGGCAGCAATCTCCTCGGCCATGGCAAGCTGCCACTCAGGGTGAGTAACAGCATCCCGGTAGGAGACAGGCTCACGAGTAGCTGCGCAAGCAAAGGCAAAACGGGCAGGAGGCCGAATCAACTGGCGATCGCGGAGAGCGTAGCGAGGAGAAGATGGCCCATCAGAGGAAGATGGAGCATCAGAAGAAGAGGGAACATCAGAAGAAGATGGCTCAGCTGGAAGATCCTCAAAACGAGGTCGACGAGTGTAGAAGATAAGAGGAGGAGGTACTATAGTAGGAGGAGCCTGGGGAGTCGTAGGAGACGACACAGGCGGTGACAACGGCGGAGAGGCCACAGGAGGAATATGTGGAGACTCAGTGGGACAGGTGGACGAGGGCAAAACAGATATAGGTGTATCTGGAAAGGTCAAGAAAGACAGAGACTCCACAGAGGAAGTCGAAGGAGAGGCAGGACGTGGGTAGAATGGACGAGACTCGTCGAAAGTCACATCTCGAGAAACCCGCATTCGACGACCAACAGGATCCCAACACCGATAGCCCTTGTGCTCGGCACTGTATCCCAGAAAGACACACTCAACAGACTGAGCGGTCAGTTTGGTGCGTTCTCGAGGGGCGAGGAGAACGTAGCAAACGCAGCCAAACAGATGAAGGGCAGAGTAGTCAGGAAGAAGACCACAGAGACGCTCAACAGGGATCGCACCCTTAAGAGCAGAAGAGGGCTGGATGTTGACGAGATAGGTGGCAGTGGAAACAGCCTCGGCCCAAAAGTGAGGTGGAATAGAGGCGGCGATCATCAGAGCACGAGCCGTCTCAAGGAGGTGCCGATGCTTGCGCTCAGCGACACCATTCTGAGCATGAGCACCAGGACAAGAGAACTGAGCGAGAGTGCCCTGCTCAGCAAGGAAGCTGCGCAGGTGACGAGAGAGGTACTCGCCAGCAGAGTCAGCACGAAGGACACGAATAGGAGTGGAGAACTGTGTGTGTATCATAGTGGCAAATTGTTTATAGATAGGCAATGCCTCACTACGAGAGGACATGAAATATATCCAAGTGTGACGAGAGAAATCATCTATAAAAATAATATAATAACGATGACCCCCTTTCGAAACAAAGGGAGCCGGACCCCAAACGTCTGAATGAACAAGATCAAAAGGACGCTGAGACACAGACTCACTATGAGGATAAGGAAGCTGAATCTGTTTACCTAACTTACAGCCCTGACAATCTAAAGATACGTCTCCTGAGACAGACCCCAGAAGACCACGACGAACTAAGGACGACAGACGGGACCCACACAGATGGCCAAGACGGTGATGCCACTGCTGGAAAGAGCCAGTAGACGAAGTGGCAGAAGCGGAGAGACTGGCGGCGGTGGTGGCAGCGGAAGGAAGGTGAAGCCAGTCAAGCTCCCAGAGACGCTGTGAGTCACGGCGCCGAGGGCCAGAACCAACTAGAGCTCCCGTGTGGCGATCCTGAACACAACAAGAGTCAGAGTCGAGAATGACCCGATAACCAAGGTCAGTAATCTGCCCAGCAGAAAGAAGCTGTAAGGTAAGGCGAGGAACATGAGCAACAGAAGGAACATGAAAGGATGAGTTACTAAGAGATCCTCGACCAGAGACAGAAAGAGATGTACCATCAGCAGTAAGAACACTGACAGGAGAATCAAGAGGTGTAATAGAAGACAGAGTGGAAGGATCAGGAGTCATGTGAAAAGATGCTCCAGAATCAAGAATCCACGGGGAGGTGCCTGACTGTGTAGGGGGTGGTCTCTCAGTGCCCGAAGAGTCAGTAGCAGAAACTGCAGAACCTGTCGAGGGAGAACCTGAAGCGGCAAGCAGGCGTCGAAGTCTGGCTATCTCCTGCTCGGTGAGAGAGTCCCACGAAGAGTCAGTAGCAGAACCTGCAGAACCTGTCGAGGGAGAACCTGAAGCGGCAAGCAGGCGTCGGAGTCTGGCTATCTCCTGCTCGGTAAGAGAAACTGCTGAAGGAGTCGATGCAGACGTCGTCGTAGAAGCACTAGTGCCAGTAGAAGAACTGCGTGAAAGATGCCGCTTCTTCTTATAGCACTGGAACTCAATGTGGCCGGCCTTGTCGCAGTAGGAACAGTGAGGACGGCCACCACCACCTGTGATAGCCGCTGGAGGAGGCAGCGTAGCAGGCGGACAAGCGGCGAGCACAGAGGGGAGTGGCAACAGACCAGCACCACCCAGACGATCAAAGATCACCGAGCAGCGAGGGAGGGAAACGGAGCCCATTGGTAGGCGGCGCTGGACGGCGCGGCGACCAAGGCAACGAAGTCTAACAGGCGGCGCTGGACGGCGCGGCGGTTAGAACGACGTTTTTTTTTTTTTGCCTTTTTTTTTTCCTTTCTTTCGGTCGGTTTACAAACCGACCGGCTTCACCGAGCTGGCTTCACCGAGCCCGAATGGAAACCCTAATCGGGGGCGGGAGGCGGCGCAGGCGGCAGTGGCGCGGCGCGGGCGGAGGTGGCCCGGCGGCGGCCTCGAGCGGAGTGGCGGCCGGCGGCCTCGGGCGGGAGACGGCCGGACGGGCGGGCTCCAGGCGGGAGGCGACGGCGGCAGAGGCAGAGGCCGGGCAGGCGCCGGGCGGGGCCGACGGCGGCAGGAGCAGGCGCCGGGCGGGGCCGACGGCGGCAGGAGGCAGCGGAGGCCGGGCGGACGGCGGAGGCGTCGATCCGAGGCCGACGGCGCGGGAGCGGCCGGCGACGTCGGGGAGCGGCCGGCGGCGGGGACGAAGGGAGCGCCCGCGCAAGGGAGCGGAGCGGCGGCGTCGGCCGGCGCGGAAGGAGCGGCCGGCGGACGGCGGCAGGAGGCAGCGGAGGCCGGGCGGACGGCGGAGGCGTCGATCCGAGGCCGACGGCGCGGGAGCGGCCGGCGACGTCGGGGAGCGGCCGGCGGCGGAGACGAAGGGAGCGCCCGCGCAAGGGAGCGGAGCGGCGGCGTCGGCCGGCGCGGAAGGAGCGACCGGCAGGCGTCGGCTGGAGGCGCGACGACGGCGGCAATAGATCCAATCTGGAGGCGCGGCGGCAGGGGAGTCGGCGGGGCCGACAGTGGCAGGGGAGTCGACGGTGGCGACGACGACGGGTGAGTCGGCGGGGCCAACAGGGGAGTCGACGGCGGCAGCGACGAGGCGGCAAGCGGAGCGACGGGAAACCCTAGGTACGCTCTGATACCATGTTATGAATAGCGCTTGTATTCATATGAGGCCAATGGGCCAGAATATATACACAAAGTACAAGTGGTAAATATGCAAAGAACCCCTCATAACAATGGGGAATAACAAACTATACATATCTCTAACAAAGACCTCCTCTTTTCATACACTACAGATGCCCTAAGAAAGAGCCCAAGAGTATTGTTGGAGTATAAGATAGAGAGTAGCAGGCAATCTCCTTTTTGGGTATCCTTGCAAGGATTGTGGCCACGCTCGAACTGACAGGAGTCAACACTTGCACTTGTATAATTGTATTTTGTTTTGGTTCCTGGCAGTGATACTGTACCACAATGATCTACCAACCATCTGAACAGTTTCCAAATTACACTGGCATGTATAACAGTGCAGAGAGAAGATTTGCTAGTCAAAAGGAGACCATGTTCTTTTGTATTATCATTTCTTTGTTGGTTTAGATACAGTAATGTTAATGTGGTCTTTATGTTGTTTTTGCCCATCTATTGCTTTGGCTAGGTGAGCCAACTTGTATGCTTTCTACTCTTCTACAATGAATTAGCAGAACTCCCACTTCTTACTTTCTTAGTTATATAAAAAAGGAGAGCACACTGTTTGCGTCCAACTGCAGGGTTGCTGGAAACAAACTAGAGTTTTCTGCTTGGTTTGGTACTACATAATTTGAAATTATGCAAGGATTTCCATGTGTAACAAAAGTTAAGCATCGCGACTTGTCAAATAGGTATAATGACTCTTAGAAGAATTGTCCCGTATTGGGTAGAAAGAGTTTTATGTTTTTTTGACAAGTGTCAGGTGATGAGGTTGCAACTGCAAGTAGAGGAGTTAAGTAATATTAAACTGAACTAATCACCACATTTTTAAGCTGATAATATTTAGCTTTTAATAGCGAACAACTAGGCTTGATATCTGTTAAGGAGATAGAAGGGTATTAGAGATAGAGTTTGTATTCTATTCCATATATGCTTTATCTCTATATGACATATCCCCTTGTACTCTCTTATATATATATGGCCCTTTGGGTCTCATATCAATACACACAATATTCATAACATGGTATCAGAGCTTAGGTTGAAACCCTAACCTCGATCTACTTCGGATCTACTTCCGTTGCTGCTGCTGCCCCCGGGAGGATCGATCTCCTCTCCCGGGGGCAGCCACCTCTTCCCGGCCGTCGGCGCCGTATCGCACGCGGCCGTCGTTGCCCACGCCCGCCTGCGCTCGCGCTGCCGTCGACCGCGTCCGTGCCATCTTGTTGGGCTGCTCGACGACGCTGCCGCTGCCTCGTCTCCAGACAAGCCCATCGTCGCTGCTCCATATGCCACCTCCCGCCGGATCCAGGCCACCGCGCTCCGTCACCCCCAGATCCGGCCGCCGCCGGTCTGGCACCACACGGATCCGGCCGCCTCCGGGCCAGATCCGATCTGGATTGGGCCGCCGCCGTCTCGGGGAACTTCGCACCGAGCTCGATCCGGCTGCTCGCGGTCGTTGCGGCCGCCGTCTTCCTCCCGAGACCGCTGCCGCCTCACGTGGACCGTCGCTCTCGTCATCGGCTCTTCCTCCCGGCCGCCGCGCCCGCGCCGCCGCCTCCCGGCCGTCTTCGCGCTGGATCCGGCCGCCGCTGCACCGCTCGGCCCGGATCCGGCCGCCTCTGGCCGGATCCACCGCTCTCCATCGCCTCTTCTGACGTCGCTGGCCTCCTTTGGCCACTACTGCCTTTGGCTGCCGCCTCCCGCGCCTCCTCACCCGCGCCGCCGCTTTCGGCTGCCGCCTCCCGCGCCTCCGCGCCCGCGAGATAGAGGGGAAGGGGTGAGGGAGTGGAGAGAAGCAGGCGGGCGGGCGGAGGAAGGGGGTGTGAAGAGTGCGGGCAGCGGGAGTGAGGAGGGGGAGTAAGAGAGAGAGGGGAGGGGGATTTTGAGGGAGTAATTTTTTTTTCAGTTTAGAGTCAGTCTCCCAGTTCCGTTGCGTCCATCTAAATCCGTAGTCTTAGAATTTTTAGTTCGTCCAAGCCGTGCAAGTCCACAAATTTATTGTCAGTCATAGAAGTGTAGGAATTTTATTTTGCATGGCAGCAGCCGCCGCTCTACTCTCTGAGCCGCGTGCATATCGTAGAAGTCGTTATGATGCCGCCGCTTCTCTAGCCGCCGCCCTGAGCTTCAAAGGCCGCCGCGCGTCCTCTGTGCACTGCGCCGCCGCCCCTTAGGCTTCGATCTGCGCCGTCATGCATCTATCTATTCCTCTTCGGCTTGATTTGACAGTTTATTCAAAGGCTGCACGCAACGACGACATCATCAAGACTCGGACTTTGGATTTATCTTGTTTTTAGTGTTAACCCTTTTTTTCAAATGCAATGCTATTGCATACGCCTTGCATTTGAGGGGGGTGTTAAGGAGATAGAAGGGTATTAGAGATAGAGTTTGTATTCTATTCCATATATGCCTTATCTCTATATGGCATATCCCCTTGTACTCTCCTATATATATGACTCTTTGGGTCTCATATCAATACACACAATATTTATAACAATATCAATATGATATAATGTAGAACTAGAGTTTAATTTGAGTCTGAGATGCACTGAATTATCCCAGACAAATCCACTTTCATGTATTGCTGATTTTGTTGAAATAAATGCACTTTCAAGGATGAATTAGTTCCTTGTATTTTCCTATTATCTTATTAACCATTATGCAACCATTTGGTATACAGTTCCCCCTTTCAAATAGAAGTCTTGTACTGTTGTGGAGCTCATATAACTATAAAATGGCTAAAAGGCTGGTGCATGAAGTGGTTTGAATTTGATTAATTCAAAAATTATGATATTTAATTCTTTTCTCTTTTGATCTTTTGAACCAAGTGTGTGATATAGTGATATGTACACTAGCAACTAACATATGATGAGGATTTGTTGCAATTGAAGAGTGATACGCTCAACTGTGCAAGTAACTGGAGATCTTTCTCCATTATATAAAAAGAGATGCTTCATGGTGTGTTGATGCCGACCTTTTGTATGGCGAATGACTGAATATAAATAACTTCCTGTTGTTTGTTCAGTGCATTTGTAAAATTTGAGCAACCAAATGTATTGTGAAATGGTGACAGCTGTGACCCCTTTGTAATATTAAGTCAGCACTCATAAAGTTTGCTCCTAGGATAGGGTGCTGACAAGCATGAGTTCATTCTGTTAGCGATTTAATTTATTTTTTCAGGACAATGATTTTAGTAGATTGCTTTTAATGTATTGACTGACAATTCCTTTTTGTATTTTTCAAGGGAAAGCACTTTGCATCGCTCTTGCACAGAAGGGTCTATTTGTTACTGTTGTTGATTTCTCTGAAGAAAATGGAAGAGAAGTTGCTTCATTAGTTCAAAAGGAAAACAAAAGGTTTCATGGAGATCTTGGAGTTCCATCTGCCATATTCATTAAGTGTGATGTTACTAATGCAGGTAAGAGTTTTTTTAATGGAAGCAGGTAAGGACAATTAATTTGATTGAGTACCTAATTTTTCAAACCACACATATAGCTACTTGTTGATGCCAAAAATTTTCAACGACAATGAACAGCACATCAGAACTCAAGTAATTGAATGTCAAATCTCATAAGACTGGCAAAGTATGATGGTCTTTTGAAAGCCAACTGTAACTTTAGCTATACAGTATAATTGCCAGGAGTTACATTCTCAATAATGCATTATGTATAATTCATGACCATAACGTTATAGACATCATGCATTTTTGACATAACATATAATCTTTTGAGTTGTAAGTACTAGCGGAAAATCCGCTGAAGCAAACCTAGCAAACAGTATCCCTGCTGTGTTTCAGGAATGAATTTAGTATCTAGGATTTTAACACCTAATGCATTAGTATGGCTTTAACAGAAATGTATTTTTAAAGAAGCATCAATTTGCTTTAACAGGGCTTTATTCTTACTTTGTCGTGTCAGTGTAGCACCTCACACACCAATATGAGAAACTACTATAAAACGCCATCATCAAAGTAAAGAATAAAAGCAACAATAGAAATTGCAAATAATTAAAACTTTAAAAGTACTTTAATAGAGAACCAACGGAAGTTGAAATAAATGTTTGAAACATGGGACCGATCCACTTCTAACCAAATGAAGAATAAATGAAATAACAAATAGTGGCAAACCATGGTGCTAAAAACTCAAGTATTTCCACCCATGCGTGATGCTATCACTTCATTGGCCTTTTACCTGAGAATGAAAAAAAGTAAGCATGGGATTTGAAAATCTTAGCAAGTATCTAACAACGATCGCAAGACGGTGATTAAATGATAAGTAATGCAAGTAAGTAATTGACACATGAAATGAAACTAGGTTATTAGAAACACTGATACCGATTAGAGGTAGAGGTAACAGGAATCGTGGAAATAAGGATATTTGTTATATAACAATTTATGTCAATGGCACTGGCAATCACTTGCCACATACCCGATTATACGATAGTCAGGGACAACATTGCCTTTGACTGTATAACCACAGACGCGGTATAATATCTTAAGTAACGAGATAACAGGAACGGTGGAATTAAAGATAATTGTTATTTAGTAAGTTATGTTAATGACACTAACAATTACTCCCACATACCGGCTTATACGAGAATAGTCAGACACAACACTGTCCTCGACTATATAACCGCAGATGGGGTATAATATCCTGAGTAACGAGAGTGTACGGTCCCCCGTACGTTACCAGGTGGGTGAAAATATTCCATATATGTGGATAACCCCAGACCAGGTAACTGTTATATTGTTAACCAGTTATATGGGGTAAAATTAAAGGAAACTAAGAGAAGGCTAAGATAAAGTGAAATGATTCGCTAAAGGTTTGCAATCTAGATCCTCTCTCTTTACACACAAAGTGCAACACATGCACAATTGAGTGGAGAGTCTCACACTAGCTCAAAGGAATAGAAATGGGTCAAGCAACTTCATCTCCAACTGGTCACAAGGGGTATTTATACTCCACATAAGAAAACTAGCCATTGAAGCCAAATCCCTGAAAAATCAGGGCGAGCGAAAGTACCGTAGTGCAATGGCCGGTACTTTCGCACCTGTTCTGACACAACAGTAACGGCTATTTCAGAGCTTCTAAACTAGCCGTTGGAAGTCGGCACGGAACTACCGCTGTTGAAATACTGGTAGTTTCGATATTCGGAAGTTCCGCTCCACACATGCGGAACTACCGATTTTGTGGGGAAGAGAAGACCTTCACACAGGTGTCTCTCTGGAAAAAAACGTTCCGCAAGAAAATCTGGAGCTCCCGAAGTCCGGTAGTACCGCGCAACGCACGCCGGTACTTCCGGCGGCTGGATGAGCCACTCAAACAGAGCCGATCAGACCACTCGCATCCGGTAGTACCGCGCAACACATGCCAGTACTTCCGATGTCCGGTAGTACCGCTCACACAGAGCCGTACTTCCAATCTCCGGTAGTACTGCTATACACACAACGGTAGTTCCGATTTTTCTGACAGGTGCAGATATTTAAACAGATTTTGCAAAACACATTTGCAAACTATAGTATCATGCACACAAGGATCAAACATGATTCTCAATAAGTTGTAAAACACATTTGCACACTTTTGAAATCATAACACAAAGAATAGGTACATGGACTCCTCACATTTTCAAAACACATTCGCAAACCTAAGTCACATGCTACAAGAATTATATATGAGTTTCAACTATTTGCAAAGCATATTTGCAAACAGAAGCCTCATACAACAAAGAGTACAAAATATGGACTTCAAATACTTCCAAAACACATTTGCTATGTATAGTCCTATGTTATAAGGATTTCACATATGAGTTTCAACTATTTGTAAAACACATTCGCAAATATAAGTATCATGTTAAGAGAGCTAGAGCAAGTGGGATTGAGCTATCAGCACATGATGAGACTCAAATTACTAGACACGACCCCTCTTAATAGTACGGCAAGCTATACTAGCAATCCGGTCTTCCAACCAAACACTAAGACCGATAAAAGGTTAGGAACACATGCTTAGCCCTTACTAGTCATATCTTTCCCTATGGTTATTGTCTTGATATGCATCAATTCATGATACATTATTTTCTTCAACCCAATCAACACATGATGGTCTCCACTTAACTTGATAATCTTTAATACATGAAGTCATCCTTATTTATGGAACCTAACCTATTCATCCAACTCATGAAAAATGTTAGTCTACAAAACAATTGCCATCAATTACCAAACTTCACTATTAACTCATAATGGAAGGACTGGATTCTACAATCTTTTTTGGTAATTCATGACAATCTCAACAAACAATGTGATAAAGATAGATTTTTGAGTGTATAATATGTACACAATAATTGTATACTCTAAGATAATCTTAGTTATCCGGTTGTCATTAATCATCCAACCATTAACATATAATGAAGAAGCTAAATGACAACCCGATTGAGTATATATAAACTACATAAGCTATATATACTCAAAGGGTGTGTTTCAAAGTAATGATCTTAAATATGTGTATTAAAGGAAATATCGATCAATATTTATGAAACCTCAAAATACAGAGTAAACTCTCCCTAAATGTGTGCATACAAGTATGTGTAGTGAAGACATATGCACATATTCATCTTGGACTATTTGTGAAATTCAATCTATATTTTGGATCCAAGGAATGAATTAATATATGGAAATGTGATTTCGAATGCATTCCTCTTTGATTTCACTTTTTCATCCAAATAAGACTGAGCAATAATATGCTTATACAAACATATTAGTCTCACATATAGATTTGTCATTTAATCATATATCTGGATGTGAGAAATTTAATAGGATTACAAGAAAGATATCAAACGCATGCCTCAATGATTTCACCTTTTCATCCAAATGAGACTATGTAATATGATGATAACAAGGTTAATATCACAAATGCATTTGTCATTATCATCAAAACCAACTTAATTGTATTTGTCATTATCACCAAAACTAACTTAATGGAGCTTGATCTTTCAATTAGCTCCCGATATATGGTGATGTAAAATAATAACATAGCGATAACGGTCTAGGAATTACTCTATAAGGGTATTATAACATAGCTCACAAGGATTGACAACCATTCAAGTTGTATTACGTAATAAGTGATTATTATTAGATTAATAGGTATTATATATAAACCTGTCATGGCTTACATACAATAACATACAAGCTGTGGATCATGTATCAGTAAAAATAAAGCATAGCAACCCTAATACTAAAAGAGTGCTACTGGTTTAAATCTAAATTGAAATATGTTCATATGCTACCCCCATTAATGATTTAAGTATTAATTCTAAAACACTAATTAAAAGCATGAACTCTAGAACATTATTAACTAAGTATTCTAATAAATCTAAAAGCACGTGAAACAAGATAACCTAAAACATCATTGTATGAATACAATATTAGAAGTCTATAACCAGACAAGCATTTGTAATATGATAATAACCAGGCAAACATGAGTGATATGATAATAACCATGTAACTTTACTGATTTGATATTAGCTAGGTAATTTTAATGATTTGATAATTGTACTCAATGGCAAGGTGACAAGTAATATGGAAACACATGGTATGCGAAATGGAAAGGTCACGACCGCGAGGTACTTACCTTGAGCACGCTCGGTGGACTCGCTACTCGAAGGGTCAAAGGTGCGCAATTGCCCGAACGCTCCCTCGGAGGCTGTGTGCGAACCTACAGGGGGGAATAGAAACGGATCAGATCAACGCTAAGATAAACTTGTGGAAAGACGGATAGAAATACAATTGGCCGGAAGAATTTGTGTTCGCTAAGCCTTCATCGTGTGAATCACCATTCGGCTGTGCGATTTGCCGTTCGGCCGTGCGAACCATGCCACCTGCACGATCCCACAAAAATATCATGCGAAATGTGATTTGGCCGTGGCTCTCGGCCAACCGAATCCCACGGTCGTGGAATCGGTTCCAGCCACTCCAGCCACCGTCGGCTGCTGGCCATGGCACCTCAATACCGCCGCCATCCAGCTGTGCCTGCCCTGATCAGCCGTGCCATCAGGACCGCGCCACCTTGGCCTATTCTCCGCCAGCTGGCCGTTGCCTGGCCTGCCGCCACCACAGTCGCCGCACTGCCTCTAGCCATGCGCGCTGCACCACGTCGCCTGCAGACGCCTCTGGCTGCATGACGTTCGCCGGCCTGCGCCGCCACTCGGCCAAACGACGCCCGCCGGCCTGCACCGTCACTTGGCCACACGACGCTCGCTGGCCTTCACCGCCACTCGGCTGCTGCCGCACCCAATCCGCAGGCCGCTGTGCCCACGCGCCTCTCGGCCACACCTGGCCTGCACCGCCAGGTCGCCGCGCCCGCGCACCGCCTGCCTTCGGCGCCGCCGCTGTTGTCGCCGGCCGCCGGCCCCAGGGGGAGAGAGAGATAGATGGAAGAGAGAGGTAGATGGGAGAGACTCCGGCTTGCACACGAAGGAAACCACCAGCCCCACCTTAGGCCCCGTTTGGCAGAGCTCTAGCTCTAGGAAATCTGTAGATTTCCTAGAGCTGGTCATCTGTAGCTCTAGGAAATTCTGGATATAGAGTTGCAGACATGTTAAGTGCATTTACATGGCTCATTTCATTTATATTATATATTAAATAAAAATATTTAAATCACTTTAATTTAGTCAACAAACTACAGATCCAGCATAGATCTCGGAGCTAGAGCTGTGCCAAACGGGGCCTTAATAAGGCTCTCAAGCCCAGATTAGGGGGTCATTAATTGATTTAGTTACTAATTAAGAGATTGCTGATTTTGGATAGTTGAGATACCCCCTATTTTTGGGGTGCTACAGTCAGAGCATCAAACTCCTTTTTTCTAAAACCTCTTTTGTCTGGAACTCAGGACATTTTCTTGTGCAGTTGTACTATTGTGATTTATGTTGTCATTGGATATGCGGATTACTTGTATTATAGTTTCAAGTTTCAACTATTAACTGAAAGCACAATTTTGCTTGCACTTCAGGGTGGCCATGATTTAAAGTTACGCTGATTTGATATGTAGATGGTCTTGCTGCGGCTTTTGGGAAGCATGCAGACACATATGGTGGACTGGATCTCTGCGTCAATTGTGCTGGAATTGCCAACAATACATTAGTTTATGATGATAGATCTGACGGAACTAGAACATGGAGGCATGCCGTAGATGTGAACCTTGTTGCTGTTATTGATGGTACTCGCATTGCAGTAAGTCTATCTTTAACTGTTGGAATATAATTACCAAGTTGTTTTGTTCAGTAAATCAGCTGTTGATTTGTAATAACACTGAGTGCTGCTGCTGTATGCCCTTTATTATATTTATACATATTAAAATATGATTAGGAAATTCACATACACTTTCATTGTCTGTTGACCCAGTTGTTTAAGAGAAAAAAGGTATTGGATTTCCCTTTCTTTGTTTTTATTAATCATTATTCGAGGAAGTTAAGAGGTGATAGGTTTTGTCATAATATAACTTGTCCTTATGGTTTGCTTGAGAGCAAGAAGTAGGATAGCATTTTGGATCAATGGCAATTGACAAATCATACTCGCATTATTGGAGTTTGAATTCTTTATTTGTGCACTAATTCAATATATAATATATATTGTACATGTTATTTATATCTACTTCATGCAAATGCCATATGATGCCACTTACGGTTGGATTTATTCACCAGAGTCAAATAATGCGATCCCGGAAGAAGCCTGGTGTCATAATAAATATTGGTTCAGCTGCAGGCCTTTATCCTATGAACTTCGATCCCATATATAGTGGGACAAAAGGTGCATATACTAATTCCATATACTGTTCAATTCTTGTTCTTTTTCTTCTTGTCGGGCAGCAGATCGCAGCTGTAATACAAGGCTAATATTGATTTAAGGAATATAATATGCACGCTAATTATTTGTTTACATGGTTTAAGATACTATGCAATCACAACTTGTACATGAGTGTACATTTTGGTCATGTAAAATACCAAATGCTATAGTTAGCTATTTTTCCAGTATCAACCCTATATTCCTTCTGTGTGTTGTATGATATGTTTGAAGCATGTGCACACTGTGATCTCAAACTTCATTTTTGGCAGCTGGTGTGGTAATGTTTACAAGATCACTTGCTCCATTGAAACACCAGGGTGTTCGTGTCAACGTGCTCTGCCCTGAGGTATTAAGATATTGCATGACTGGAGGCAAATATTTATTATTTTTATATCATACGTTGACTTGCATTTGTTGTTGTAGTTAAGATTGTGTGAAACTGTGCATATATTCTTTGTCCTAAACTTGTGAGAATTTGCTGATAGGTCTTTTAGTCTGTCAGAAGACATTAACTTGACAATGATACAGTAGAGCACACTATTTTCGATTACATAAATTCATATCAACAGGAAATTTACTATATTGACCAGATAGTGTGACTTGTCACTATCTCGATTCTCAAGGACCAGGGGCAGATGTCTTTAAGGGCTAAAATCTTATATAATTCTCTTTTTTTCCTACTTGAGGTAAACTTGTCACTAAAATCTTATATAATTCTCTTTTTTTCCTAATTGAGGTAAACTGGTATGGCATGTAGTTGAGCTAAATTCTAAAATCAAGTAAGTAGGCTGACAGTTCCATTTGAGAAAGTTTGCGCATATCAGGCAAGAGCTGATACCCACAATTTGTAGCAATTTGTAGGCCTTGGAGTATAATTTAGAATCTCCCAAGTCACAACACAAAGGCAATGATGATATTTATTAGTGTTATTTATCTTGACCTATGTAATGGATTTATGTATGCAGTTTGTTCAAACTAATATGGGAGAGCAAGTAAATCACAAAATAGTATCTGCAACTGGTGGATATTTGAAGATGGAGGATGTTGTTAATGGTACATTATTTCTCGCCTTTTTAAGCTGTACTTAATTATGCTGTTGACTTGCAGTTTTTTGCCATAGTTTGTGTCCCACAATTACTATAGGTCACGGTCTTTGATGAATTGTTCTAATGTTTAGTTGAGATGGGATGCTTTAAATAATGAAATTGAATACGGAGATTTGTGCACATGTTTTCATGTAAAGCATATTAGTCCATTATTATAAATTGAATAAAGTACATGGCATAACTTGCATGAATATGTCACTTGGGTCTCCATGCTTGAGAACTGTACGTTTTGGTCCTTCAACTTGTATGAGCGAGTGATGGCAACTCTGTTCATATATCAATCGTTGACTACATGAGCAACCTTGTGTGGCTGGCAGAGATGGTTGACATGGCAGTATAACTTATCACATCCTGTTTTTGGTGGGAATATCACCTGCCAAAGAGTCTGCAAGTTTGCATTGCAATCCTTTACGTTTATAAAATATACAAATCAATGAAACCTAAACATATATTTCATCTCTACTCTGTTCACATATCAATCGTTGACTGCATGAGCAACTGAATGTGCGAATGGAATTTCAGTGACAAGAGATCACAGATATGGGGTAGGTTTTACTGGTTTGCAAATAACAAAAGGCTAAAGGGCTGAACTATAAAATTGCATATATGATATATCTTTTCTTGGAATGGGTCAACGTGTCCATGTCACCTGTTCCTGCCATGCGGGTATGGTTTTGATCCGCCTTGACTTCCTTATACGTGTTTAGGGACCTAAAAGTGCAGATCTCAACCTCAGGGGGCAGGTGACACCGTGACACACCTATGCAAGTTTAGGTATCTAGTATCTACTGTGATATCTAGGGACCTAACAACATATATCTCTTGCATATGAATTTTTCTCTTTCTCTTTTAATGTTATCTGAAAACCCCCCCTTTTATTTGGATTAGGTGCATTTGAACTTATAAAAGATGAGAGCAAGGCTGGTGCTTGCCTTTGGATAACTAAACGAAGAGGGATGGAATACTGGCCAACACCAGAGGAACGAAGAAAGTATCTGTTGAATCCCACCAAGTCAAAAAGAACATTAACAAAAGATATATTTCCTAGCGTCGAAACACCTGAATTCTTTGAGAAGATGTAAGTAGTCCTGCTACGTTATATTTATATATTTCTAAGTTCTTGTGGAACATTCTTAAGTAAACAACAACTGCTGTCCAGTACTTTTTTAGGTTTGTCTTGTTTGAATCCTTCCCTAACATGGTTAAAGTCACTGATTCAATCCCTTAAACAGAAAGCAAACAACTTTTGGGCACATGTTTTTCATATTGCTGCATCATTTGCTAACAGAAAAGATGTGTCTGTATTGTATACCCCAGCTGACACACTTATCATCCCTATTTAGAAAATTATTTTGATCATCACGTTCTGCATCTAAGAAATCAAGATCTTGCTATTTTCATGCAGGGGTTGTGAGTTCGAGTCAAAGCTCAGATATTCTAATTTCTTTTCTTTTTTTTCTTGGGCACTTGACATTTGCTAGTAGAATACCTGACCAAATACCCCAGCTTTGACTCTACTGTTACTTCCTTTTGTTATATGGAGGGTCCATGCTTTCTTGAAAGATTGGTATAAGTGCAAAATAACCTCGATTTTTTTGTCTTAAAACATTCTCTCCAGGCTTGCAGTAATAAAATTTTGTAAAGAGAAACTGTACTCTGTTATGTGCAACAATGGATAACTGTGCAAAAACGACCTGGATGGCTGGATTACGCTACATTGATTTCCATGAAATGCTGTTTCTAATAGATGACATGAATGCCAATTTCTGAAATCTATGTTATGTATCCCCTGTAATGGCTCAATATGATATGGTTATGGTGTGAGAGGCAGCACAACAAAAGTGTCCAAAAGTTATTTTATAATTTATACTATATTGCTTGTCACTTATCATGTTTCACACACTGTAAGTTTTGTGGGGATATTCAAAATTGCACTTATTTTATTAATGATCGTCTCTTGATGATGATTTTGTAGAGTTGTTCACACACTCAGCCACAATTTCCGCAATGCTACAAGACTTGATCGTGTGCGATTGAGATTGCCCATTGAACCACATAGTACTCGAGTTAAAATAATATACGCTGGTGTAAATGCTAGTGATGTAAGTCCTTGGATTTGTTTTTCCAGTTTCTTTTCTTTCATTTCCTATTGATTAACCTTTGGAAGATTTTAATGGTACTTTGCAGGTCAACTTCAGCTCTGGACGTTATTTCAGTGGTGACACTAGAGAAACTGCTGCACGCCTTCCATTTGATGCTGGTTTTGAGGTGATCAGTGTTCACAAGTTCTTGTTCATATCATGCTCAATGTAGGTTAATGTTTTTTTTGTTAGAGTAGGCTTATCTCTTTTGTATTTAGTTCTATGTGTAGGATTATTTTTGCATATAGTCCCTTGTATTCTTTATATATCTTGCTCATTGGGCTACGTGAATATACATACAATATTCATAATATTGTATCAGAGCTAGGGCACTAAACTCACAGCAGCGGGGCTATCAGTTTTGTTGTTGCCATCCCACATGGTGCAAACATGGTAACCATGTCCATAACTCTTTGTGATCAATTGCAACATAGCATAAATTATGGTTGGTATGTTAAGAAAAACAAAGAACTCTGTGGCACGCCACATACTTACATCAAAATCTGTTTGCATTTCTTATGTTTAATGTGCTGTTGCTGCATAGGCATTACGATACTTAATTGAATTGCTGCCTGGTAACTCAAAATTTTTGCATCTCGTTGTTTTTTGTTTGCCTCATTTGCATTCTGCATAATTGCAGCATGCGAAATTAGACTGTTATTATATTCTATGCAACAACTGGGCTAGTTTTGATCCCCCTTAATTTTCCTTACCTTTTTCTAATGAAGATTTTAATATATGCAGGCTGTGGGAATTGTTGCTTCTGTTGGAGATTCAGTGAACCATATTAAAGTTGGCACTCCTGTGGCCCTTATGACTTTTGGGAGCTATGCTGAATTTACGCTGGTATAGCTGTGTCCTTTTATTACACACCAAATTACCAACTAACAAGTGTCCTCCTTTGAATGAAATCATGTCCAGCCTTTTGAGTTTTGAATATTGTTACCTCTGTCTGTCAGTTAAATTTTTTTTCTTTACATCTTTCTGATGAAAGGTTCCAGCCAAACATCTTCTTCCAGTGCCAAGACCAGACCCAGAGGTCGTCGCTATGTTAACATCAGGATTGACTGCTTCAATTGCTCTTGAAAAGGTTATTTTGATATACAGTTCTTTTGTTTTCTTTGTCATATAAAATGTGGTTTTGACCTCATATTTGGTCCGCCAAACTTTAAGTTCAGTGTTGGAATATAACTTCCTTCCTGGTCTGATATGGGGTTGACTTCTGCCTTCAGGCAGGCCAAATGACATCTGGGCAAGTTGTTTTAGTTACAGCAGCTGCTGGTGGAACAGGACAATTTGCTGTTCAGGTCAGCTGATTCCATATTGATACTATTACTATGCCTTTCTTTTTGTTTGATGTATTGCTCAATTGCTCATCTACCTCTATAGTTTATATCTAGGAGGTATAAATGTAATGCTTGAAATTTCCTTTTGAAACTTGCACAAGATAACTATTTAATGTAAGTTGGAACATGTATAGTTTTGTCTATGACAGTTAACTAGCGTTTGGGCCCTGTTGTGGCCCCTTACATGTATTTTTTGATGCATTGAATATGGTATTTTAAGGGCAAGGGTAAAGTTATCATCTTTGGTCCTCTTTTTTTGGTTATATGTTATTCTGTTTTGTAAAGCAACTTTTATTGATTTTTAACACTGAACCATATCCTTATGTTCTGAATGTTTTCTTATCACTTCATCAGCTCGCAAAACTAGCAGGCAACAAGGTTGTTGCCACATGTGGTGGCGAAAGTAAAGCTGCACTTCTGGCTTCCTTAGGAGTTGATCGTGTTATCAACTACCAAAATGAAAGGATCAAAGATGTGTGTTTTCTTCCAACCTTACTTTTCATACTTCTGCTGCTTGTAATGCAATTTTGCTATATTGTGTGGTTTGTGTGTTATGTGTTTAAGCTTGATACAAGGTTCCAAAACCCGGTACCGGCCTAAATCCCGGCGGGGGGCCGGTATCGGTTCGGAAAAACCGGAAAAAACCCGGTCAAATTTCAAGTTTTGAAATTTGAATTTGAAACCGGTAACCGGAAAAACCGGCCGGTTACCACCCAAAAAACGGAGAAAACGCTAAAAAACCGCTAAAAAAGGGGAAATACAAGAAAAAGTTGAATTAGAGATGTTTCGAAGCATATTTAACTCATACAATAAGTAATCTAGTACAAAAAAGGTTTAAACCAACCTAGGAGGTGCATTACGCAGTCACAAAAGACTTCGAAAAAACCCGACCGGTTTTTAATTTCCCGGTACCCACCGGGAAATCCGGTTACCGGCGGTTACCGGCCGGTAACTGCCGGTTTTCAGAACCCTGGCTTGATAGCATAGCATCTCCTTTACTTATTTCATATGTTGACACAAATGTGCACAAGTAATGTAACCCACACTCGTATATCCTTTCCCGTTATGGATAATCCATAATGTTTGTTGGGAATGCTTGCATTACGTTTATGTTGTAATGTCTCTGTAGAGAATGCTTATACTTACTAATAGTGTTGCTGAAATTATCAGTTTGAACTTTCAAGCGACTGTAATTAATTTA
Source organism: Dendrocalamus latiflorus (assembly GCA_017311315.1). Taxonomy (NCBI): domain Eukaryota; kingdom Viridiplantae; phylum Streptophyta; class Magnoliopsida; order Poales; family Poaceae; genus Dendrocalamus; species Dendrocalamus latiflorus. The sequence goes on from CM029626.1 coordinate 11,318,848, forward strand.
CATTGATCCCTTATTTGGTCTTCTCAACGAGTTTAGTAATTAATACTGTTTAAGTGTTTGATTCCAGGTTCTGAAAAAAGAGTTCCCAAGAGGTGTAGATATCGTATATGAATCTGTAGGAGGGGAAATGTTTGACTTGTGCTTGAATGCACTTGCAGTCCATGGACGTCTCATTGTAATTGGTATGATCTCTCAGGTAATGTTGACAGCTTTTGAAACTCATTTTTTTAATCATTATACACTGAATACTGAAAAATTTAGTAACTACAGGACCATGAACGAATTATCCTAGGGGGAATATGGAAACTTTTGTTCTGTGCTTCACCAAAAAGAAAATTTCAGAGTTTTAAAACAAATGTGGAGCTGATCTGCACAGGTCATTAGTCATTAGTAACCACAGTTACTTTATGCTTCATGCAATTTTCATTTGGTAGAGAGAAGAAGCACCTCTATGGGATAGTCTGAAGTGTCATTGATAATTGTTAATACAGAATCTGGCCATTATGCATCTGCATTTTTAGTTGGAGACTTGGAGTGTCCCTTGGAAAGATCTTTGATCTATTATGGTTCTGTAATGTTAGGATAGTGCATGGACGTCCATCGGTCCATGTACATGTGGAGTTGCGTTTCCCTGGTTATCTTTTTTTTTCTCGAACGCGCAGGAGAACTGCGCATCAATATATTAAGAAGAAGAACAAAGGAGTCTAAGAAGACTCGTACAAACCTCACCAAAAAGGCGAGGCTAAAGCCAAAAGGTCAAAAGACACAACACCTAAGGCCAAATGGTACAAAGGCCTTTGGCCCCCGCCATACACCACATCTTGGCCTCATCTCTAATGTCTTGCAAAACAATGCTGACATCCTGTTTCCCTGGTTATCATCCTGTTTTCCCTGTAGTTGTTTCTAATAAGATGTCATAGCTTACACCTGTATTTGGTACCTACTGGTTGTGAGCAATCTTTGATGTTTTCAGTATCAAGGAGAGAATGGATGGAAGCCTAAGAATTACACTGGATTATGTGAGAAGATTCTTGCTAAAAGTCAAACTGTGGTATGTGTTGCAGCAGAACAGCTGAACTTCTTTGTTGGCATGTACTGCATTTTTATACAATGTTCTTTTCATAAATTGGCCAGGAAACAATGCATATGTATTGGCTCTATGATAACCCAAGCTTGGGATCAACTTTCTTTTTTTTTTTCTGTTCCACAGATCCACATAATCAAGTAAATTTTAGCTGTTGGATCTGATTAGGAAGAAATAACGGCCATCTATGTTTGAACTTTTTCTGTGCCATATGGTTAGTATGTACCTCAAGAGTACCCGCAGCAATGCGTCGAGCATCCAGCTAGTTCTTACTATAGTATTAAAACTGATGTTCATTTTGCCCATTGAACAGATAAGTGCCAACATGGTTTGAGTTCGTTTTTTAGTAGTATGTATGAAATTTAAGAGTACCATAGCAAATAGCAATAATAGGCAAGCAACAACCTTTAGCTAGGAATGGAATCTTTCTTTTTATATCTAGGTTTAGAATTACAATTTTTAATAACAGATATCAAACTTTTCAGTAGCTATAAACCACTTGCTCAAAAGTTATATGCATACTAAATAAACTGTATGGGACAGCCGTTAAGCCATATAGATAGATGTTTGATCCAATAGAATTCTTTTGTAGTGTACTTCTTAAAACCATGAGCTCTTTCCTATCCAATTTCAGGCTGGATTTTTCCTGATTCAATACGCTCATCTGTGGCAAGATCATCTTGACAAACTTTTTGAGCTGTATGCCTCTGGAAAGCTAAAGGTATGCTTCATAATGTGTGTTTGTTTGTTTGGTACTGTGTGACAATAGTCGAAAAAATGGCAGTACCAGACAGCTATGTCCGTTGGACCTGTATTTGCTTAACAAAGCAGAAATTCTTACCAATTCTTGCTACTGTTCATATATCCTCACATAAGAAACATTGCTCCGTAATAGTATTTTCAAACAATGGAAAAAACACAGAGCTCCCCAATTCACCTGTTTTTACCGAAACTGGCTCCTTTCCAACTGAATTAATACTTGCGGTTAGATTTTGGACTCCAGTGCTCTACCTAGCTGGGAACTAGTACTAACCTCGGTTGTTCTCTAATGTGGGATTGATTATGAACCGAGCTATGTTTTACTTATATACATTCTTGTAAACACTAATCTGTTCGTATCACAATGAACAAACTAAGCTCTCTACATAATAATTAGCAAAGAAATATCAAGTTTCTTGTGCACACCAACTTTGTTGTCATTGCACTCCTGCCTTTGCTATCTAGCTTCTTCCCATTTCCTTGTTATTTATCTTATTCTATTTTTCGCACTAAAAAATTGATACTGTATTCTACATTTTTCGTGTCTTAGTTTCCTATTTAGCTTCTTCCCATTAGTTTGTCTCAGTATGGGGTTGCTATTCTGTCATCATAAAATAATATTAAATATCTATGCTTTTTTTTCTAACTTAGCTTTGTATGGCACACCACATACAAACAGGTTTCCCTTGACCCCAAGAAATTCTTGGGTGTTGCTTCAGCGGCAGATGCGGTAGAATATCTTCATTCTGGCAAGAGTGTTGGCAAGGTACCACCGTCTACATAACAACGGCCTAGCCTGTTTCTTGTCTACTGGAATGCAACTTACAGTTTTTCATGTGGAACCTTTTCAGGTAGTTGTCTGCATTGACCCAGCTTACAGTCAGACCCTTGCTAAACTATAATCTGTACTTCGTAGACATATGAGGTGCATCATCTTTCATCATCTCAAAGTACGACGCAGAAAATGCAAATGTAATCTATGATAAATGCGGAGGTTATAGGTACACATACAGCGTTGAGATTCTTCCTCGGTTTCCTTGTCCGGCTGCGTGACTCAAACAAACGATCATATTTCCCCAGCGGCGAGAAACCGAGTAAATGCATAAGTTGGTGTGTAGCTCAGTTGTCTGATTAGTTTCCAAGAGGCACTAGTATACGAAAGGGCAAAAAATTGATATGGAAATGGAATAAAGTTCTAATCCCGGCGATTAGTATCCTATTTGAATAAAGTACTCAGTTCAATGGTGTGTTATCGTTACATTTTCAGTACAAAACTTGTCTTGAATGAAAGAAATTCCGTGTAAAACTATGAATTTCAGGGGTACTTTCTTTGCCATGACGGAGAAAGAAAACAACAAAACCTTTAGAACCGATGGTAGATAAGAGCTGATGTTCAGAGAGGGGGGGGGGGGGGGGGGGGCTCCTGTATTTTTGGGGTTCATTTTGGGATCAGTTAAGTACTCATAAGCAAGTGCTTGCATTGGAGAATTAAATTCCTATTTAGCAGAAATCTAAGCACCGGAGATAATGATAGTCGCTTGGTAGTGAAGCACTGCGCCGATGCGCCATTCTGCCCGCCGCCGTGGCAAAGAGCGTGGGTGATCGTGCCCATTTTTTGGGGTGTTTTTTTTCCTGTGGTCAAAGACTTTTAATTATGACTTATTAGTCTAATAAATAATAAATATTAAAAGAAATTAACACCAAAAATTAGCTGAAAAAGTGAAAAGAATGTAGTAAATAAGTATTAGCCTCTTCAACCTCAACATACTCAAACAGTGCTCATACACACGAGGGGAAACACTGCTATATCTTTTAGGACAATACAAAGTAATACGAAAAAACAAAAAAAAACCGAAATTTAGAAGCAAAAAAGCTGAAGCCATTTGGAACCGGCCTAAAAAAAGAAGTACAACTTTTCGAGGAGGTTTCTAGAATCTTTTGGATAGGCAGAGAGCAACGCGGCACACCACCAAGAGGGAGAGCTGGAGAAGGAGGTGTAGGAGGGGTGTAACACCCCGGCTCCTTCCTGAGCCCAAAGTGCTACCACCTACACTATAATGCTACCAACTTCAACTTTTGCCGATGGTCTTGCGAAGCAAATATTTTATTTAAATAGCAACCAGACGACAAAAGCCGGTACACTTGACACTAAGCGCAGCAGAGATATAACTTTGATAATTACTAGAAAGGCACTTAGGCTATCCAAGAGTAAATATGCCAGCTGTAGATGATTTGTGAATTACTGTGATACGTGAATGACTGCACTACTCCCGCCCATGCATGTCGTCTTCCTTCATCTAAAAACAACAATAAAGCAAGAGTGAGTCCGAAGACTCAGCAAGCACACGATAAAACAGTAACATCACTTTAGCAATTCAATCAATTTCACGAACTGTAAGCTGTAAATCCATTTTATGACTATAAACTGTAAATTAATTCTGTAACTGTAAACTGTAAATCAACTCTGTAGCTGTAGTCTGTATCACTTTCTCTGTATCTGTAATCTGTATCACTTTCTCTGTCACTTTCATGCAATGCTATGCAATGCATTTGTAATGCATCTGCAACCACCAAATCACCTTTATGAGCTGTAACCCAGAATATCTGGGTTCTCTTTCTGTCATCTGTTCATTTCCTGTAAATGCAGTGCAATGCAATGCCATGCAATGCACCTCTGTATGCATCTTATACCGGTATAATGGAGTGTTTCACCCGTCGATGAAACCCCTCTACCTCCATCCCTGGAGGTGCCTTGTCGAAGGGAGCTCCTCGTAGAAGCTATAGTTCACCCTTTCGACAGGACTTCCTGTAGGTGCCTTACCGAAGGGAGCTCCTCGTAGAAGCTATAGTTCACCCTTTCGGTAGGACTTTCTGTAGGTGCCTTGCCGAAGGGAGCCTCTTGCAGAGACTATAGTTCACCCTTTCGGTAGGACTTTCTGTATGCACATGCTTCTCGCCTACCTCTGTAGGACTTTTATGATGCTCATGGTGCAATGCAAATGCACGTCTCATTAAGCATCAAATTCATGAATAACATCCCATGAATACTGTAAATCATAGCATGGAATACGAGTACCAAACGTTTAGCTCAATTCACTATTCTACCATGCACTTGCCTGTTAACCTGGCGGACGGTGCGTGGACAGCATCAGACTCGAACCGCCACCTGAACAAGCAATACCCAGACTTAATACATAATAGCAATACACGCACAGACGAACGGCATCGTTCCTATGCGCAAAACCAACCCAAACTCCACTCTTTCACTAGACACCATCCCACTATTTCGGTACTCGAACGACCATGTCTTTCCAACCCGAAACCTATCACAACAAATATTCCGGGTCTGGAAACCTGTATAACTCTACTACATTTTCTTGGTTACCATAATTTAAATATCACACCATCTAAAACTCCAATCTCAGCCCGAAGGCCATGCTATCTCATATCATCTGTGACCATTCCGAAGACATTATCCAAATCATACCACCGAACTCGGCGTTCCAACCTTCTATAGAGCTCCCACAAGAGCCAATGTTAATTAGTCTAAACTAATTAATCCACACCCCTTAATCCATACCAATCATTCACTAAATACTAGTCGGTTACGCACGCGCCGACACAACACCACATGGCCGGCGTTCTTCACCTGCTCTCCTCACACGGCCACAACATCATCGCTCAGCACATGATCTCCAGCCGCTAGTTATGTTCTAACCAACGTAGGCACTTATGTCGCTACTCGACAAATCAGCTCTTTCATAACTTAATATCAAATATCAATACTTTAGCATCTACGCAAGACGATAAATAAATAGGGGAATGGTCTCAGGGCGTTACCCTAGCCCCGAGCGATCAGAACGGGACAGCCTTCCTTTTTCTCAGTCGGATCAGGCAGATCTGACGGCGAGTCGGACTTCCTTTTTTTTCTCTCTCTTCCTTTTCTTGTTCTTTTCTTTTTATTTTCCTTCTCTGTTTTCTTTCCTTTCGGCCGGCGCCCTGCTTTCTTCTTCTTTTCTTCTTCCTCTTTCTTTCCTCCCAGCGCCGGCACTTCCCCCTCTTCTTCTCCAATCGGCTAGTCCCTCCCACGCCTCCTCTCCTCCCGCGCCTCCTCCTCTCCACGCCGAAGCCCGGCCCTCCCCCTGCTCCCTTGCTCGGCGCACAGCCGGCGGAGCCGGGGAGTGGTGACGGCCGCGCAGGAACGGCGGCACGCGGCGCGTGGGGACACGGGAGAGCGGCAGCACCGGCGGCGGCAGCTAGAGGCGACGCACGGCGGCGAGCTGCGGGCGGCGACGCGCGCGTGCTGGGGACGGTGACTGCAGGCGGCGTCCGCGGCAGGGGCGACGAGGTGCGGCCAGCGGAGCGGCGGCGCCAGCGAGCTAGCGGCCTGGCGGCGGTGGCGCACCGGCGACGCAGGATGGGGGCGGCGACGGTAGAACACGGCAGCAACGCGAGGGGAAAGAAACAGCAGGTGAGGATGGGGAAGAGAAATTGGTTTTGTGCTTCTCCTCTCTGATATTTCTCTTATAGGTGGCACAACATGGGCCGGGCTGGGCCATGCCGGCCCAGGTATTACTTTCTACCCCCCTTAACAGAATTCGACCCCGAATTCTGCAACTCGATACTCTGTATGAAAACAAACAACTGAATCAAACAGAAATCAACTGTAACTCGTACCCGTAGAGAACAACTCTGGGTACTTCTCGCGCATGCGAGACTCCAATTCCCACGTCGCTTCTCACTCAGACTGATGCGACCATAGGACTTTAACATACTTTAACGTTCTGTGCCTCAACACTCTGTTCGATTCCTCCAGAATCTGAACTGGACGGGACTCGAAGGTGAGGTCTTGCTTAAGGGGCAATGGTTCTGGAACAATCTCATGTTCCGGATCCCTTAAGTACTTTCTCAACATAGACACATGAAACACATTATGAACCCCTCGCATCGACTCGGGAAGACCCAAACGATATGCTGACTTTCCAATTCATGCCAGAATCGAAAATGGCCCAATATACCGCGGGCTAAGCTTCCCTTTAATACCAAATCTCACAATTCCTTTAGTGGGAGACACTCAAAAGTACATGATCCCCCACTTTGAACTCTAAGTCTCGCCTTCTAATACCTGCATAGCTCTTCTGCCTACTCTGGGCAGCTAGCAGATTCTGTCTAATCTCCGCCACTCATCCCACTGTCTGTTGGACCCACTCTGGACCTAGAACTGCCTTTTCGCCTACGGCATCCCAACAGAGTGGCGATCTACATTTCCGCCCATACAGAACCTCAAATGGCGCGGCCCGAACACTGGAGTGGTAGCTGTTGTTGTAGGCAAACTCCGCGAGTGCCAACTGATCCTTCCAGCTACCTTTCCACGACCGAACACAGGACCTCAACATGCCCTCTAGTGTTTAAATGGTGTGTTCAGACTGCCCATCTGTTTGTGGGTGGAAGGTAATGCTAAACTGAAGTTTTGTGCCCAAAGCGCTTTGCAAGCTCTCCCAAAACTTGGAGACAACTTAGCATCTCTGTCCAAAATTATCGTCTTGGGCACACCACACAATCCTACTATCTTACGCACGTAGCCTCAATTCTCGCGTCATCCTAAGTCTGGTCTGACACGACCACTACCTTAGGAATCTTTAACGTCTCACGTCTCGGCATGAGGAAATCATCAATCCTCCACGAAAATCACTCTCATTGCTTGCACAAAAGAGATAACGCTACTTTTGTTCGCAACAAAAAGAGCTCTTCTCTTTCATGCGAGAAATATCACATAACCCTCATAAACCCGACTCGCTTTTACAAAGCAAAGTCTCTTATAAAGGTAATCCAATCATAGGATCAATCTCTCCATCCACCAATAACAACCTTTCTTCTAAAATAATTGGGAATTCACTTCCCCACAGGAAATCATTTCATCACAACAAATCCACTCAGAGTGAAAACTGAACAGGACATCAATTCTCATCCTGACCAACGACTTTATGCCGCATATACCATGCGACAATTCATCCTTCCAACACCAACCTATGAGTTACAAAACCAATTCAATCCTAGGGCAACATTCACACGAATCTGGGGATACTTTAGTACATGTCTCGCAAAGTACTCAAGCAAACCTCCTACACCAGTAACATACTGTCGACAGGTAACTTCACCTGTCCTATCAAAATCCGTATTCGATTCTATTAATTCGATTCCTCTAATACCCTTATTCTCTAGGGTTTCAATTCATACTCTATTTACACCACGATGAACTCCATCAATGGTCAACTTCATCTCATGAACTGATTCATTCCTCTAACTATTTCCTCAGTCAATGATCACCGAACACAGTGAACATAAAAATCACCCATCTGTACTCAATTCCTCATATCCACAAAATGAGGTAAGCTCAATTCAAGATCTCAGTTAACATCTGATAACTAAACTCCCTAATAGCTCTATTTCAACTTTTTTTCAACCTTTTAGCCTCCACTAGCTATCAACAAATGAGGCTCATAAACCAAGATTTCCAATATTCCCCCAATAACTCCGATAACATTATTATCCACGATCTATGTTATGGGAATCAAGCAATCTAAAACATTAACACCTAGTGATGATTACCTCAAAACATAGGTCAGGGAAGTTCTTTCACCAAAATCTCATACTCTCATCGCTACCCATGTTTTAGCAGCTTAACTGTGACATCAGTCACCATTATTTTCCATAGACGCGACTAATTGCGATAGCACCATCGACAATCGGTTTTGCCTTTAAGGCCGATTTTTATCCCTAATTGACGCGCCCGGGCTCACTTTAGACTCCCAATTCAAAACAACCGAAATTATGTGTTTGGGAAATGCTCAGGACTCATTCCTGAGTACGCCTAGGACTTCGTTCCTAGGTACGCCCGAAACTTACGCGTTCGGGAGTGCCACGGACCACTCGTCCGGGAAATCTCATATGCAGAAGTGAGGAAAGTCATGTAGCACTCATGACACATGCACATAAATCAATCTGTGAGTCATACGAATCTCTCACTGTACCTCCAAGCATTCATTATTAGAAATTGAACATGACCTCCTCCGAAGTCATGAATTCCAAATGCTAATGCACATCAAAACACAGAGCATTTCTTCCAAATACCAACATAGAAATCAATTAAAATTCTTTTTCCCCATAACAACGACAAGCAAGAACCTCTTGTACTGCTTACACAAATTAGCGAATGCCAATTTGCCAATACATAAGCCATTGACTTTTAGTATCCCATCTTGAACCTTTCCACGGTTCACCGGATACTTTATTCTTCCATATTTACTCTATAATTCATCAAACACTGACACCTTACTGTACAAAACAACATAATCATAACGACTATCAAGTACGCATACCACAAGATGCGATCAAGGCTCTTTGATCAAAAGATCCACTATCAATAAATAATCCCATGAGCACCTAATTCCAAGGCGCTAACTCATCTCCACAGCTCAACTTTAAGGATGATCGGTCACCCAGATTTTTAGCACACATCATATGTACTTCTGTAAACCACAATCGCTTTTACGCATAGAATCCATCTGTTCTACTTCCATATGCGTGCACATGATTTCCTACAAAATGCAGTGGCAACTCCACCAACTCATGCTTAAATATTGCCACCAAATCTCACTAGAACATTACTAGTTTTCATCCCTCAAAATTTGAGTCACACTCAGCTATACAGCAATTCTTCTCCATCCAATTCAACTGGGAGATTTATCCGACATCAAGATCTCCATTCTTATCCTCCCAACTGATCCCAATAGTTCTAACATTACAACTATTTGAGCCTACCAAGACATCGGTCGTGAATATAATAATCGATCACGGTGTGAACTTGGTAAACTTAGGTTTAAGGTCACTCGCCTATTGCCGATTGAAAGGATACATCCATGAGAGATTTTCCACCAAGACAATAGATTAACACACTTCCTAACATGCCTAGATTGCAAGATTGAGCTAATCAATTGGGGCCATCATAGTACCAATCATTCAATGTGGCTCAACAGTCTAAGCAACTACAATCACCGACTGGTTCACCAATAATTCAAATCCAACTATTAACCAGAAATAGATATGCCTTACGCCGCTATTTCTCATGTCACTACTAAATCCTCATTGGATTCAAATCAACTTCAATCTTACAAACATAACTAAAATTAATTACTCTCCTGGGTTCTCACAATTTAGAATTCCATACCCTACCAACCTGTTACTTTAACTACCATATCCCACATGCGCTGAATCAAATACTTCAACCACTATCAGATATTGCCTTCTCCACAACATTGATCTCAACATGCAAGTCACTCCAATCATTCATATAATCAAAATTTCCCCGAATCCCAGACTTGCCTGGAGCACTCCCCACTATCGGGTATTTCCATACAACTCAACGAGTTGCTAACCAAAGGGAACCAATTTCCCAAAACTGAAACAAAGCAACACTACTTCACTCACAAAAGGCAACATGACCAGGCCTCTCCCGTGGCCATGGTCTCAGTCTCTATTGCATCGGTACGCGACACAATCACAGCAAGGTCCCGTCGGACACACAAGCAACAAGTTCAACTGCTTGGCATCAACTCGCAAGCCTCAGGCTCAAAGCATTGCAAATCAACATGACTAACGAAAACAAAAATGCAATGCTTAACCCAATCCCGTCCTACTGTGCACCCATGTGTGTCAAGTTTTAATTTAACCATTAGGCCTAAGGTTTTTTTTTTCCTCCACGGACCTAACGCCCGCTCTGATACCAACTGTAACACCCCGGCTCCTTCCTGAGCCCAAAGTGCTACCACCTACACTATAATGCTACCAACTTCAACTTTTGCCGATGGTCTTGCGAAGCAAATATTTTATTTAAATAGCAACCAGACGACAAAAGCCGGTACACTTGACACTAAGCGCAGCAGAGATATAACTTTGATAATTACTAGAAAGGCACTTAGGCTATCCAAGAGTAAATATGCCAGCTGTAGATGATTTGTGAATTACTGTGATACGTGAATGACTGCACTACTCCCGCCCATGCATGTCGTCTTCCTTCATCTAAAAACAACAATAAAGCAAGAGTGAGTCCGAAGACTCAGCAAGCACACGATAAAACAGTAACATCACTTTAGCAATTCAATCAATTTCACGAACTGTAAGCTGTAAATCCATTTTATGACTATAAACTGTAAATTAATTCTGTAACTGTAAACTGTAAATCAACTCTGTAGCTGTAGTCTGTATCACTTTCTCTGTATCTGTAATCTGTATCACTTTCTCTGTCACTTTCATGCAATGCTATGCAATGCATTTGTAATGCATCTGCAACCACCAAATCACCTTTATGAGCTGTAACCCAGAATATCTGGGTTCTCTTTCTGTCATCTGTTCATTTCCTGTAAATGCAGTGCAATGCAATGCCATGCAATGCACCTCTGTATGCATCTTATACCGGTATAATGGAGTGTTTCACCCGTCGATGAAACCCCTCTACCTCCATCCCTGGAGGTGCCTTGTCGAAGGGAGCTCCTCGTAGAAGCTATAGTTCACCCTTTCGACAGGACTTCCTGTAGGTGCCTTACCGAAGGGAGCTCCTCGTAGAAGCTATAGTTCACCCTTTCGGTAGGACTTTCTGTAGGTGCCTTGCCGAAGGGAGCCTCTTGCAGAGACTATAGTTCACCCTTTCGGTAGGACTTTCTGTATGCACATGCTTCTCGCCTACCTCTGTAGGACTTTTATGATGCTCATGGTGCAATGCAAATGCACGTCTCATTAAGCATCAAATTCATGAATAACATCCCATGAATACTGTAAATCATAGCATGGAATACGAGTACCAAACGTTTAGCTCAATTCACTATTCTACCATGCACTTGCCTGTTAACCTGGCGGACGGTGCGTGGACAGCATCAGACTCGAACCGCCACCTGAACAAGCAATACCCAGACTTAATACATAATAGCAATACACGCACAGACGAACGGCATCGTTCCTATGCGCAAAACCAACCCAAACTCCACTCTTTCACTAGACACCATCCCACTATTTCGGTACTCGAACGACCATGTCTTTCCAACCCGAAACCTATCACAACAAATATTCCGGGTCTGGAAACCTGTATAACTCTACTACATTTTCTTGGTTACCATAATTTAAATATCACACCATCTAAAACTCCAATCTCAGCCCGAAGGCCATGCTATCTCATATCATCTGTGACCATTCCGAAGACATTATCCAAATCATACCACCGAACTCGGCGTTCCAACCTTCTATAGAGCTCCCACAAGAGCCAATGTTAATTAGTCTAAACTAATTAATCCACACCCCTTAATCCATACCAATCATTCACTAAATACTAGTCGGTTACGCACGCGCCGACACAACACCACATGGCCGGCGTTCTTCACCTGCTCTCCTCACACGGCCACAACATCATCGCTCAGCACATGATCTCCAGCCGCTAGTTATGTTCTAACCAACGTAGGCACTTATGTCGCTACTCGACAAATCAGCTCTTTCATAACTTAATATCAAATATCAATACTTTAGCATCTACGCAAGACGATAAATAAATAGGGGAATGGTCTCAGGGCGTTACCCTAGCCCCGAGCGATCAGAACGGGACAGCCTTCCTTTTTCTCAGTCGGATCAGGCAGATCTGACGGCGAGTCGGACTTCCTTTTTTTTTCTCTCTCTTCCTTTTCTTGTTCTTTTCTTTTTATTTTCCTTCTCTGTTTTCTTTCCTTTCGGCCGGCGCCCTGCTTTCTTCTTCTTTTCTTCTTCCTCTTTCTTTCCTCCCAGCGCCGGCACTTCCCCCTCTTCTTCTCCAATCGGCTAGTCCCTCCCACGCCTCCTCTCCTCCCGCGCCTCCTCCTCTCCACGCCGAAGCCCGGCCCTCCCCCTGCTCCCTTGCTCGGCGCACAGCCGGCGGAGCCGGGGAGTGGTGACGGCCGCGCAGGAACGGCGGCACGCGGCGCGTGGGGACACGGGAGAGCGGCAGCACCGGCGGCGGCAGCTAGAGGCGACGCACGGCGGCGAGCTGCGGGCGGCGACGCGCGCGTGCTGGGGACGGTGACTGCAGGCGGCGTCCGCGGCAGGGGCGACGAGGTGCGGCCAGCGGAGCGGCGGCGCCAGCGAGCTAGCGGCCTGGCGGCGGTGGCGCACCGGCGACGCAGGATGGGGGCGGCGACGGTAGAACACGGCAGCAACGCGAGGGGAAAGAAACAGCAGGTGAGGATGGGGAAGAGAAATTGGTTTTGTGCTTCTCCTCTCTGATATTTCTCTTATAGGTGGCACAACATGGGCCGGGCTGGGCCATGCCGGCCCAGGTATTACAAGGGGTCACCGACGACGCGCTCCCTTGCTCTGGCGAGGAGCAGCGGGACATGCTCGCCCTTGCGGTTGCGGGTGACCTCCCCGCACAAGTTCAGTATGCTCTGAATTTGAATAATCTCGCCGAACAAATCAAACGGAAGAGAGTGAGACATGGCGAGATAAGCGAGGGGGGAGGGCGAGTAATCCGCCTCTCCGTGCCAGGCTGCCTCCCTCCCTCGTTGTCATCGCTTGTCTCCATCTCGGCAGCTCCACCGGCCAGCCGGTGGCACATGTGGATGCTTCGGTGGCCATGCATGCAAGAACTCTTGATTGATCTCAATAACATCCCTAAACTTGTGCTTGCTTGGCAGATTTGCGGTTCAGACTTCAGAGGACTAGAAGCACTTGGCTAGAAGTCTAGAACTACTACCCAGCAAGTGTAGCAAAAAGATGTCTTGAGATTTGTATTTTTGCTTGTTGATCTCTTTTTGTTATACTACCAATGTTTGCTTGGCAGATTCATTTTTGTACTGCCGAATAGTTGCACCGGATTATGGCAAAGCATTAGTGCAAAGGCAACTTATTCACCCAGTTTAATTATTTGTCTAAGTAATCATTTTGCACTTTTCCTTTTATCTTTTTCTACCGATTCTTACTGGACAAACGAAGCATTTCGTTTTCAGAATCGCATTCTCACCGCACAAGATCCTTCTATATTGATAAGGAATAAAAAAAACTTTGCCCATCTTGATCTTTGATTCCCCATGCTCCTGAAAGCTACATGAAACCACTATCGGAAATGTTGGATCTCATTTTTCCTTTTCCTTGTACGAGAAAGGTTGCATAAAAATTCTAGGCTTCTAGCTCTCTCTCCTCGGTGCTTGGTGACCTCATCATCGTTGAGAACCAATGCGCAGTAGCGTTCGTTCGGTCTCGCCTCACACATGGAATAGACTGGGTTCGAGGTTGGTTTAGCGTTTGCTTTAAGAGAAGCCACGAAAACTACGGCCACGACGACGGAACACACACATTATTGCCGCGACGCGCGCGCACCGCACCGTGGAAGCAAGCCAGAAACGAGCTAATAATAAGCGCATGATGTGACGCTGCCACGACAACCGCAAAGCCACATTTATGAAGGCGGCTCTAAGGTGTCGTTCTCCCAACGCGTTGATCAAACCTTGAGCTGTGCATTGATGATGAAATGACCCTTTTGCTAGACCTAGTCATTATATTTAAATTTAATTAAGAATTAATTAAGTGAAAAATGATGCAATTACAACTAATTCAATTATATGAATAACCAAGCGATGGAGAAATCTCACAGCATTCAAATACTAAAAGAACTCAATGTGGTGAGACTAAGCCATAATACAAAGATATCTCTTACATAATAAAATTTGAAAGAGTACAATAATTACTAGAACACAACATACACTCTCAACCACATGCATCAAGTATTTAATTATATATCAGAGTGGTAAATTAAGCCGTTGGTGTCGTAGAAATGAGTTGATGCCAAGTATCTATGCTGGAAGAACAAAAATCCGAAGAGCAGTCAACCAGAAAAATAGGAGAGAAGGAAGATTATCGTCGGAATCTGTCCAATTTAGAACATCAAGCAATAGCGCTCATCGAGATATCAGGATCATCCGGAGCCAGTTGACACCTCTTGCTGTAGTAGGCCTCATCATCCAGCGACAACCATGCCAAAACCTACTTCAACCTCGCCACACTTACCTTTATAAGAAAGAAATCAAGCTACAGTGCTAGGAGACCCCTAGGGACCTTCGGTCAATACGAAGCAACCAACATTTCGCCACGCACAGTGGAATGTGAGAGGGATATGTCAATAAGAATATAGCCAGCCTAGAGAGAGAGAGAAAATAATTCCATCCACCTCCCCCAAAGCCACCAGAGTGAGAAAGAGCTCACACCACACCCTCAATCCTCACCCACCTCTCCTCCCAAATCCCATTCGAGCGAAGTCAAGCGTGCAAAAAAAACTAAGGGTTTGAAGCCACCATGGCGGTGTTAGAGAAGGGGGAGAAAGCATAAGAGGAGTTGGGGAAAAACCGAGGAGGAGAAGGTGACCCATGTCCTCGGTGGCCCTAGAGCGAGGATGGGGCCAGGGCCAGAGGAGATCAAGGAGGAGTAGGCTAGCCACTTGGAAGAGCACATGGGAGAGGACCACTGCCACCAAGCTAGCCTTGACCCAACTAAATCAGGTAGTATACCCCACAACCTTGTCCCTTTCATCCCCCAAATCTTACCAAAAATCATCTCTAGCTCACGGCGGTGATCGAATCGTGGATGGCCACCTATGCGCGCCTAGTGGGTTATGCCATGCTCCTCGGTGCACACAGGACCCCCGAGCTCTATCATGGCTTGCTCAAACGTGGAACCACATCATTACCTCCGAATCAATCCCATGCAATCTCAAAATAAAATTAAACCATAATATTTCAAAATAATAGTAAAAGTTAGAGCTAGATTAGCTAGGGAGTAGAGGGGAAAGTGTAGATTTGATGGGACCACGCTTTAATCCACTACCACCGACGTCGGATCCGGCTGAAGGAGAGGAGAAGAAGAGGTGCGAGAACTATGAGGCGTTGGGCGGGGAAGACGACGACACCAAGGAGGTAAGGTGCCTGATTTGGCGGAGACACGCAGAGATCTACAACCATCGGTGCTGCTGGGTGATGGTGGAGGAGAGGCAATATTGTGGGGATCATGATAGGGAGTGAGTGTCGGTAGCAGCGCGTCGGTAGGGAGAGAGACTGAGAGAGGGAGAGGAAGAGAGAGGTGTGTGTGCTAATGTGCGTGTGTGTGGTGTGTGTGCTAGTGTGCACGTGCATGTGTGTTGGTGTGGGCTAGCCATGAGCAGGTCGGGTCAGTTCCACATTGGAGCAGTACTAGGGCCAGTTAGAGAGAGAGAGAGAGAGTTGGGCTTAGAGGGAAAGTGGGCCAGAATGTTTAGAAATAATGGAAATCAAATAAATCACCAAAATGAATAAATTCCAACAAATATAAAACCTCAAGCGAAGCTCAATACTGTAATACGACACAATTGTCTATTAAATCAGATTACTTAAAACATAAAATATGCTCTATAATGCAAAAGACGAACCCGGTCCAGAAGAGAGAATTGTACAAGCCACAGTTGAGGCCGAGGCATACAACACATACCAAGGCAAGCTCGCCCTTGATCACTCTGAGTAATTTACATTACTAAGAAAAATTACTTTTATAATATATGTATCATCATCTGTTAAATTAAAATGGCTTTTCAAAAGAATGGTGGATAGATAAGAAAGGAAAAGAGATTAGAGAATGAAAGATTCAACTGAAGGAGCATTAAAATGACTTTTCAGAAGAATGGTGGATAGATGAGAAAGGAAAAGAGATTAGAGTAAGACATATCTAACTGAAGGAGCAGTTGGGTAGATCCAACTTAAGAAAAATTACTTTTACTATAATGGTTATAATATAAGGATTAAACAACTCTTACTCGGGTATGGAGCTATATTTTCTAGTGTCAACCATATTCTTGTTTTGATAAGCAAAAAATGCTACCCTACAATGTTATTATATTCTCCACATGGATATGTACTATAACTACATGATTTGGAGGAAACCAGAACTAGCGTAGACCCAGAAGTAGTGAATCCAAGCAGGCGGATCTAGAACTGGTATAGAGCGTAGAAGTGGTGAGCCTGGCACCTATATTTAGTATAGTGGAGTGTCGGAAGAGGGTTAGACCGCCCCTTATAGTCAAGTGAAGATATAATAATGAAAATAGGAAAAACGTTTTGCACTCTAACTTGGCACAATATCTAAGAAAATGTAGATGACCCAGTTGCAAACAGCTTAGAGTAGATATGAGTAAAGTGACACAAACCTGCACAGTGCTAATTAAATCATGAATTCATGTTTGTCTTCTAGACTAGCAGCTACGGAGGCCGATTGGGGTTCTTTCTTTTCACCGAGCTGATTAATAATATTTGGAATACTAAAACATGCAAGTTCTCTTTTTAACTTAATAATCTATTTTACTATTGAGGAAGGAGTGGAATAGGAATTGTATTTATGAAGAGATGAGTGCACCATTGCATTTGTTACTAATAATGCTTGTTGAGTACGTTGTACTCACCTTTGTTAGATCTCATTTTGGCTGGGGATAACCTTAGACTGGATGTGAGGTTTATAGGCTCACAAGATACCATGTGGGACGAGGGTGATCGTATCGAGGACCAGAGGAAGATGGACACCTTACTTGGCAGTTGGGCCGAATAGGCACGCTATTGCACCCCGTCTCAGAGAGTCAGGGTATATAAATAATCCGCGTGTCCTTTTGTTATACAGTTGTTGCATAAATAGGATCTAGGGTTGAACTTCAGTAGTAACGTTTTTGGGATAATGTAAATCAATATGTATTATGTTGGAGTCATAGCCCTGCATGTCAGCTGGTTGTTGTAATCTTGCCATGTATCTAATTATTATTCTACTATGTATACTCTGGTATGACTTATTATTGGATAAGACAGAGTTCTTAAGGGATGATAATCCGTTGACTGGTGTCATGTTCCGATGATAATGATAAGGGTAATCACAGATGAGTACATTGCACGGTTAGTAGTCGTCTGAATTTAGTGCCGGGCCGGGGTGAGTGTAGTCAAGAAGGCAAATTTATCCAAACGGCGACGTTTCACCGGAAAAGCATACCAGTTTGGTACCTCGGACCAAGAAACTTGTAGATTAAAGAACAAGTATTGTAGTTGTGCTCTTGTTGAGGCACTATTTACTAATGATGATGCGACTCCTTTTCAACTTCAGATTAGGAGAGTGTAACTTAAAGTACGACAATCTTCATACTGACAGTACACGATTAATTCAGATGAATATAGCAACTAAACACGTAGCACACAAAAAAAAAATCAGTAAGTTCTATTTGGAGAACTCGACGCCGCAATTTCTAGTATACAGTCGAGCTCAAATATTTCTTACTTAGCCTTCAACCCAAAGGATTACAAACTCTACAGGCTCTAGTACGATCGAGAGCCTCTCTTTTAAGTTGCAGGGCACTTGTCATGCACGTCCACATCCCTCCTCCAAAAACGCATTCTCCACAGCAACAATTTCCCATTTATACGCACAACTCCTTGCCACCCGCGATCGCATGAACGTTGCACTAGAAGCAACTCGATCGCTGCAGCATATCGATCGATCCCTTGTAAGGAACAATGCCTTGCTTGGCACAGGACTACCACCCCAAGCTCCCTGCCACCAACCACTGCAAGTCCCTCTCCTCCCTCATCAGGGAGACCTACGCGCACTGCCATGTCCCCTGTGTCAGGATCCCCGCCGCCGGGTGGAGCTCCGGCGAGGACAGCGACGACGATAGCAGCCTCGACGATGTGCTCGACACGAAGCAGGTAATAACAGCAGCGCGTGGCATATGCATGTAGAACTACAAGTTTCTTGATCCATTCGCGTAAGGTAAGCATGGCACGCTCGTGTTGTTGTGTTGATGGTGCAGGTCATACTCAACGAGATGAGGAACCGGCAGATGAAGAAGCGGTCGAGGTTCAGCGTTGACTCGCCGACTCTGTCGAGCACTTTCGTCTGGTCATTCACTCCACTCGATCCAAGAAGCGTTCTTGAGAAGGTTTCAAGTCCTATTAAGTGCGTAGTGGAGGAGGAGAATAAGAGGGCGAAGGAGGCAACTGATGATGGAGATTGCGACGCCGACGATGAGAGCGAGGTGTTCTTCTCTGTGAAGAGCTTCTTCTCGCGCAGCACGAGCCGGGCGACGACCGTGGCGTCGTCGGACATGGACCCGCCGCCTCCGATGCGGTCGCCGGCGATGTGGGAGGGCTTCCGGGACTGCGAGGGGTGGCCGTTCGGGCTGTGCCGTCGCCCCACCGTCCTGCCGCTTCCGCCGCTGCCCAGCACGCCGGCCGACTCGTGGAAATGGCGCAAGCGGAGCAGCATCAACCTCGCCACAAGGCCTGATCAGAGCCCATCTGCTGCTTACAGTTACAAGACTTTTATTAGTAGTTAACCGCCGTCGCCATTAGCCAAGAAGAACCTTGAACCGTCCATGTTGGCAAACACTGCTGAGATGTGACGATGTCTTCAAGTTTTCAGGTATAGTTGACCTCGTTGTGTGGGAGATGATTGGGGTGTTCTTCTTGTAATCTTGTTGGTTTCTCTTTCGAAGGATTTGCACTTTCCAGGTGTTCGTGTAATCGTGTTCTAAATAACTCAGATGTACTTTCGGATTTCCAGAGCTCTATGTTGTAGTTTTGGTCTCAATTTAGAGCCCTCACTCTCCCTCTGAAGTTTCAAAAGCGAAAAATATTGCTTTGTTTTCATTTTTTGGTTCCTTTTCTGAAAATGGCTTTCTATGCAAGATATTCTTTGTTCCATTTGGATGAGATAAAGACAGAACTTTGCACTACAAAATGTAATAGCAGAACAAAGTGAAGCACGAGCGCACGGTTGGTTAACTTTACTCGACGACTTGTCAAATGACATGACCAAAAGGAAAAGAGAATGCTAAAGCAGTGGCATCTGCAGAATTGCTTGAAGGGGCCGAGCATTCCACTACACACTCGACAATGCTAGAGTCTACAGCTCTGAAATCTAAATTCTGATCCGATGGGACCAATTCTGTGCAAATTGAGAGGTCAGAATTCAGAAACCCAGAGAATTCAATGAGGGGAAGGCAACTGCATCATCTGTCAGCCTCAAACAGTGTGTGCGACTGTGCATGCAGAGAGCTCAGGGCCACAGCTTTGATTGTCAAGAGAGGAAGAACTACCAGTCTTCGCTCTGCAGTTAAGGAGAGCTTTGGTGTGGCGGCAGTTCAGTGTGTAATGTCGTTTGCCAGTTGTGCCACTGACTTGTGGCCTTGTGGGGTCATAACCGGCAAATTTGTAGTGTTTTAAACGTATTTGTACTTTTATAGCTCACTCATCAGCAATAGGACACATGAATAATCAAGCAGCTCTAGTACAGTTTACACTGAACTGAAGACTGAAGCAGTAGTACACGCTGGTACATCAAAATTTTCTCCATACGATATGCTAAGCTATAATTAAGCAGGGATGAGCTGATCCTTTGGAGGCTTTCAATAAAGCACTTCCTGCTCAATGATGAGCTTCCTTACTAAAGCTCCTACAAATCAAAACAAAATCTTGACTTCAGAAGAAAGGGGCACCAGTAACTTTCAGATAGTGGCATAACTCGCCATGTGTTGTACTCTATCCTGGTGCTTAGAGTTTAGACTTTAGACCCTAGAAGATTAGGACTAGTTGCATCCTGCAATCCAAAAATCAAGAAGCCACTATGGCCTTGCGGCTAGGGAGACATGTACATGTAGGAGAGCAGTTGTGGATTATTTATGGCATAGTTGGGGTAGTCAAATTGATGGAGCAGCTCCATTATTGTTGCAATATTTTTCAAAGGATGATCTTGTACATTTTTTAACAGCAAGTTTCTTATGGGATTTTTTCCAGAGATACCTTTTCATGATAAAGTTGTTTTGAAAGTGATCAGCCCTACAGATGTGATGCATTGTCCCAGTGTTGCCACAAGGTAGAATTTATAATTTTAGTGTGGCAAGTCGATGAACTTGCTTAATCAGGGGAAGTTGGCCTGTGGTCCGATGGCTAAACACGTAGATGTGCATTCAGTCCACTAAGATTTAAGTTCTAGACTTGACACTGGTGTTCATCGATTTTAGGATTACACACGTGTACACGTTTAGCGAGAAAAATATGTGCCAGCGCTCTGTGAGGCCTTAGGTGCCTCCAATAATTTTTTTAACGTGTGTAAGGTACACGCACATGTGTATGTGAGTCGATGGTGTGAGTGTGGTCTATATTAAATATATGAGCAGTTTTTCTATCCTTGAGGAGGTACCAAGAGGTACAAGGTACCAAGAGGTACCAAATTAGATCCAGCCGTTCAATCAGTGTGATCAACGGCTCAAAATTTGGTACCTCTTGGTACCTTGTACCTCTTGGTATCTCGCGTCCGGTACCACTAGGTACTGCCAAATCTCAGTCGTTCTATCAGTGTGATCAACGGCTCAAATTTGGTACCTCTTCCCCCTCAAGGATGGTGCACACGACTGTTGTATCTGGATCATCTCCTGATGATGTGAATTGAGGCCATAAAAGTGCTTTTCTTGTTTTAAGTTGCCCCCTTGGGGCTTTTTTGTATTTTTAGTTTTTACTATTTTATCGTGGTGGTGCACACGCTTGCAAGCTGCGTGTATGGACGTGGGAACCGTATCCTCCGCCTTCCATAGTTGAAAGTGTGAAGGCAAAGATGCACAGTAAAGTGAGTATAAAGTTAAGGAAATATAGTGATCACTGTAGCAATGTGTTGTTACGAGCACGTCTACGATTTTACTGCGCTAGGACACTGTAGCATATGGACTGTAGAGATCAATCTGGAATGTTCATTCGCAAATCGGACGGCTGAGATGTAGCGAAGGGATTTTTCTGTACACTACCATTCCATAAATGCAAAGAGGAGCTGAGGGAGACGAGTTCGTAGCCGGTTAGTTAGGAACGCTAGCAGTGTTTCGTACCACCAAAGTTCGGACCCTAGGTTCGCTTGGTTCCCACCTCCTCTCTTTTGTAAATGATGGAGCTTCTGCGCAATTTTCAAACAAAAAAAATTATAACGCTCAAGATTAATCATATGTAGATACTATATCTCTTATAATTGTATGACAAATATAACTATATTTTAAAAATGCAATAGAGTTATGTCGGTGTTTTAATACTGATCTTACGTATGATTTATTTGGATTCAAGGAAAACTTTTGAAGACTCGAACTATAATCATGCAGAGTAGACACGGGAATTTTTATACAGGTTTAGGCCTCCTCTTAGGAGAATAATAACCCTACATCCTATATGGCTATTACTTAGAGAATTGATTACAATCGGGGAAAAAAGTAATGCGAAAAGTCTTGCGCTACTTATGTTGTCTCGTCCCTCGGTCTCCCCCTTCTTCTCTCCGATGTCAACCTTTATATAGTTGCGAAGCGGCGGCTGTTGTACCATACCCAAAGACGCCTTAACACTTCGGGTGATAACCATCCGACGAGGGTTATTGTCAGAGAGACGTGATGGCCCGATCGTCGTGCGGCGGTTGTTGTCAGAGAGAGATCATGCACGCTCATTAAGAATAAATGTACATTCTAACCACCTTGTCAAATGGACCCACTATGTATTAAGTCGTCGAAGACAAGCCAGTCGGAGATAAACCGGTCGCAGGAAGGTCTACGACCACAAGGTGGTCGCAGGACGACTTACGACTATATGATCGTAAAAGAATTTACGAGTATGTGGTTATAGAAAAACTTACAACCACCTGGTCGTAGGAGGACCTACGACTATGCAGTCATAGAAAAGCTTACAAATGAGAAGTGGTCTTAGAAAGATTTACGACTACACTGTGAAACTTCTTCTTTATTGATAAGGAGTATACTCAAAGAATATAATAACGTAATAATTTGGGAATTATTATATCCTCGTCATCTAACTCCCTAACTTCAAGTGAATTTAACTTACTTGAGAAAGAGGGGTCATAGATGAAAAATAGTTGAAAGCAAAGCCTTTTCGGTTCTCTCCACCCAGAATTGATCTTGGTCAATAAGATAATTTCACTTGAGTTCTGAAGATATACAGACTTCAAACAAAGGAATTAAATAATTCTAATCAATTTCTGCCGATGTGTCCGCCAGAGCGGTTCCTGAGATACCCGTTCAATTCTAAAGATGGATAACTCACATGGTTATAAAAGCTTACCTTAGGGTAACTTGAGAATTTCTTACTTTCCCTATCTACTCCGATCTGCTTTGAGCTTTCCGCCGCTGACCTAGTCGTTTTCTTCCTTCAATCTCTCCCAAATTCAAACTAACCACTTGGAAAAATGATTAAGCAATCATCCAATTGGCTGGTGTCGGAGTTGGATAATGCAAAATTGAGGGCATTGGAGGATGCTGAGAATATTCCTCTGGGGAAATTTGTCAGATGGATTAAAGCTGCCAGACAAAATTGGCCATCAGGGGAGATTAGGCAAATCCCGGTGTACCAGGCATACTGTGTGTGCGCCCTTCGTCTTTTAGTTCATCTCTTTTGCACAATCATACTCAAGTACTTCGGAGTCGAATTAGTGAACTTAATTCCCAATTCGATTACAATGCTTAGTGTATTCATGCATTTGTGTGAGGCATATCTGGGGATTGTAACAGCCCAGTTGTTTATTATAATATTTTTAAGAAAAAAATAAAAAATAAATATTATTTAAGTTAAATTAATTTGATTTAAAATAAAACTTGTATTTTGGTTGCCTGAATTTTTTTAAAAATTTGAATTGCCCTGATTTTCTGCCTTTAAAAGATATGATTTTGAAAAGTAATTTAAGTAAAAACCTAAATATATGATTAAACAAAGGTTATTTTGAATTTTCATGAAAACTCTAATTTAAATTATTTATCTGGATTTAATTGGCATTTATTTAGTTTTTCTGGAGTTTAAAATCTAATTTTGAAAGTAAAAAGTATTTTTAAAATAAAAGTTAGCACCAGCTTAAGTTTGAAATATTTTTCCTATGTCCAAAACATTTCCAGGAATTTAGCGGGAGAGGCAGGCGAGCCAGCGAAGGGAGGTGAGCAGGAGAAGGCGAGCAGCGGGGAGAGCAAAGGCGTGCAGGGGAGAAGTGAGAACGTGAAGAGAGAGAATAGATAAGGGGTGAGGTACTGAGGCTTGCGTGTGTGGTGGGGAGAAGGGGGGGGGGGAGACCAGATAACGGGCTGTGTGTGTGGCTGTATGTGGTGACGGACTGACGGTGAGAATGGAGAGAGAAGAGATCCGGGAGAGGAAAATGGGCCAGTGGGCCGGCTACATCCATAAATAGGTCCAAGGACTAAATAGACTAGGAAAGAAGGCATGGACCAAATAAGAAAATAGACCAGAACATAAAAAAGAAAGAAAATAAAATAGAAATTGATACACATTATATTTAATTTCGCCGCCTAGGCCCCTAGGTGCTAGGCCTCACCTCGCCGCTTGCCTAGCGCCTACTTGAACACTGGCTCTGCCTGTCATTGTCGAACAGAGCTGCCATAAACAGTATGCAGCGAAATACTCCTATTCTAATTTTTTCAGTTGTTCATCCATTTGATTGCTACACCATGTAATTGGCTATTCCCAGATGTCAAGGGAATCTGATTAGGAATGAAGTGTTGGTGATGATTCTTCAGAAGTGGCAGTGTCCACTCACTGTTAATATATCAATAGGTGAACTGTAAGCAGTGCTGAGTAAAGTCTTGAGACTAATAAGATAGTGGAAGAGATAATGAGATATATTACAAAACATTGAACTTCCATGCCAGGTAGTTAATTCTATCAGTTATATGGCACAACAAGACATTTAGTTTAGAGAATACAGTTGGCATGTCTGGTGGCTACTCCTATCAATTGTTCTGGACAATTGAAGTTCGAGTATAAGAGAAACAAACTCAAATTAGTGTTTTGTGAAATATTCATAGATGCCTTTAGTAGCTTAGTGTGCTATATTCTTCAGATCAGTGTGCTCCATTCCTAAATCAGTTTGCTCAGTAACGGTGTTCATGTTAGCGTTTTTTTTATGGGTTGATAACTGGACTGTAAGAGAACCTAGGATCGATGATGTAAATTGCTAGCTTTATGTTGTCGATAGATGCAATGAAGCTATGAAATGTTTTTGTTCATGGTAATATGCATTATTGTTTCTTGGAAACTTTTATTCCCTTTTTAATGATATATGTGTCATATATTTGTACATTTGTGTATGTGCAAGCATTGTCGTCTCACTATTATTGGACCAATGTTGTAGGTCTAAACATTATCATTGTTGTGCGGGTTCATCAGATCAAGTTAATTAATTTAATTTGGATCGATTTATATGAGAATATCACCAATATGGGAGATGGCAAGCAAGGATAGGAAGAGCTGCAAGGAATGAGCATGTCAACTTGGGCACCTTCAGCAACCATCAGAGCACAAAGTCCTCATCTTCTATCCCCACTATATTGTGCAGTTATCGTTTCTTTTAGTAGCATTCTTTTTGACTGAGCAAGGTATTGGCCTTTTGATTAACTTGCTGAACAATTAGAAGTTGTTGAGATGTTGTGTAGCAGACTAGCGTGTACCATTCTTTAAAACTTTTGCATTTAACCTGAATAGTAGGAAAAAAAGAATGTTTTCAGCTGCATGGAGAAAGAATTTGGAGTCTGTGGTAATTTGGAGTATGTGGTTTTGCTTATTTGCAATACCTACATAGAAACTTTGTTTGAATAAATTTTTTAGTCCTCAAAATACCTTTTAGATATATTTCACTTCAAAGTAAGCCTGGTTTGAACTATGTTAGTACGTTGATTTTGCATGTTGGCATGGTGCTCCAATGAATTTGGCTGGTGCTTGGAGATTCCCCATTTGAAGCATTTTGTAGTACCATTTTGTTAAGCATTAATCTACAGATATCAGTTGAACGTCAAATCTGTAGTAATTTTTCTTCTTTTCTGTTTGCTAGAGTTGCAGTATAAGATGATTACAAATTATGAGGCAAGCATATGTTAGCGTGGCAGATTGGATGACCTTAAATGCATATGATCCATGATTGATGTGTACTGGTTCAGTGATATTGTTCTATATGAAGCATTTATTTTCGGATTGTTAGATGTGAGTTGTGATGAAGTAAAAAAAAGTGTCATACCACGTCTCAATTCCTGTGGCAAGATGATTGTGTAGGTTTGATTTGAATGTC
Organism: Dendrocalamus latiflorus; assembly: GCA_017311315.1. Classification (NCBI taxonomy): domain Eukaryota; kingdom Viridiplantae; phylum Streptophyta; class Magnoliopsida; order Poales; family Poaceae; genus Dendrocalamus; species Dendrocalamus latiflorus. The sequence goes on from CM029626.1 coordinate 11,344,862, forward strand.
CACGTCGCAGAGCATGGGAGAAAATCGCAGAGAGCGAAGGGCAGATCCACTTCCTCGTCCAGCGATTGCCCCTCTCCCAGTATAATTCTGCCCTGAATCCCCCCAATTTTTTCTGGCCCTGCTGCAATTTCATCCGAAGAACATAGATTTGCTAATTAGCAAGGTTTGTGCTTAACAAGTGTTGATTTGTTTTCTCATTCTGTTTTTGTGATTTTCGGTAATGTTCATGATGTTTTACTGTTACACCGTTTCCTTGACTTACCATGGAAAAAAACATAATTTTCTTTCCAAGTGACATGCCATGGATCCGGAGCGCATTGTGTTCGTAAAGCTAATGTTCTATGATGTTCTGAATCATTGCAGGTTTTGAAAGGCAATTTAAACAGTACACACCTATGCAACGATGGCTCTCCTTGCTATAGTGCAAAGCACCCAGCCCTATTCTTTGAGAGGTATGAGCACTAACCCTGTGCTTGTTGACGGCTCTGAACAAAGTATTATATGTTGCTGTAGCTAGCACTTTACTATACTTAAATATGTTTATTTAAAACAAATCACTGTCTTAATTTAAACTCTTTCTCCCGTACAATAATATTGTATTCTAAAATCCAAAATAATCAATGTCTTTGGCTAGGAGCAGATTAAGAGGATAGCTAGCGAATGGTGGATTTAGAGGATAGCGGGATGGAGAAGCGACAAACATATGAGGTTGCCCTGTCACTTTTACTGTGGTGAGAATTGTACCATGAGAAATACATGGAAAATTTGGAGAGCATTGCTATGAATATAGAGAAATGGGCACTTGTAATTTTTGTTTGAGTTTAATATGTGCATAGAGAAAATTCACTTTAGCAGCAAAGCTCAACCTGGTCGTGGCAGCGGGGCCAAGAGTGCGGCTTCGGAGGTGCAACAAAGGCTATAACGGAGCTCAACTGGGCGTGATGGTGGAATTGAGGACGTGGTGATGGTGGCATAATGTGGGCCACAAGGCAATAGCAAATGTGTGACATGAGCTAGGGTGGGGTTCGGTCGGGCGCCTTAGTCGATGGTGAGGATCTTAACAATGAGGGCTTTATATGGTAGTGTAATATGATTGTTTATATCCTAACAATGATATGAGCTACATAGGAGCTTTTCTGGGTGCCGTGGTGGAACCGAGGGCATGGTGTTGGCCGTGCCTGGTCACGATGGCTCAACATGTTGCAATAGTAGGATTCTTTTTATCCGTCACAACGTACGGACATGTAACTAGTTTATATAATATGTTTAAATTGCCTTTACAGTGGCATTCTTGATATTAACTGCTCAAAAGACATAAAGATTCAAGGCATTATCGGACCTTGTACTTCCCTGGAGAGGTATGATAGCCACTTTGTTAATGTTGTTAGCTTATAGAATGATAAGATTATGTAATGTTGTGTTGTGTTGTGTCTAACACTGCTTGCCATATGCAGAAAAGTCCTCTATCCTCGGATAGTGTTATTGGACTGGAAAACACTAGTGTTTGGAAGATGTGTGGTCTTTGTTGAGGAACCGACGCTGGAGACCAGTCCGAGCGATTCCTCTGCTTAGAACAAGAACGAATTAATCACAGAATCACAGAATAATAGATTGAACACAGAGAGGTAGAGAGAACTCCTGGTCTTTCTTTATTGCTTTAGATTGTATCGGGTACATAATGAGGGGGGTCTAGGTCCCTATTTATAGTCTACGGTGGGGTGCCCAATTAGATCAGGACTCTGGATAGAGTCCAGGTTTCCTAACACTCCCCCTTGGGCACTCACCCAACATGCTCATGCCTCGTCAAAACTCCATAAAAACCCAGTGGGAAAAATTTGGAGAAAGAGTACATGATACATGTGATGCTGCGATGCACGAATTGCCTCGTTAAAAACCTTGGTCGAGAAACTTCATGGAAAACTCGTCAAGGGAAAAAGAGTACAATTCACCCCAATTCATTTAGTCTGCAAGACTTTATTTTTGGGTACTTAATCTTCATGATCAAGATTTATTAGCGGGCTTGTGAGAATTCTCCCCCTGAATTCTGCACTTCTCTAAGTCTCATCATTCCAATTCCACGCACGCACCTTTCAAAGCTAGATGCGCGGAGTGACTTAGTGAACAAGTCTACATGACTTAGTGTGCAGTACTTTAATCTTTTCCATCTTTGCAATTCATGAGCATAGAGGAACTTGGGGTTGATATGCTTACATAGCCCGTCTGCACTAGTGCAACGCAAGCTGCATTATCTTCATGGATAATTGTGGGGGTTTGCACAATGTTCATTCCACATGACTGCCGGATGTGGTGATCCGTTCTGCGGAACCAAGCGCACTCTCGTGCGGATTCATACAGTGCTATAATTTCTGAGTGGTTCATCGAAGTAGCTACCAGGCTTTGCTTAGACGATTTCCATGAAATTGCAGTTCCACCACACAGGAATACATAGCCTGCTTGTGACTTAGCGGTATGCGGGTCTGACAGATACCCAGCATCTGCATAGCCAATCAAGTTCAGATCTTGATTCTTTCTGTAGAACAATCCGAGGTCTTTGCTACCTTGGAGGTATCGGAAAATGTCCTTTATGCCCTGCCAATGCCTTTTGGTGGGCTCTGCACTATACCTTGCTAAGAGGTTCACGGCAAATGCAATGTCCGGTCTAGTGCAGTTTGCTAAATACATGAGTGCTCCCACTGCACTCAAGTATGGGAATTCCGGTCCCAGGACTTCCTCCCCCTCTTCCCTTGGTCGGAAAGGATCTTTTTCTTGCTGTAAAGACCTACCGATCATCGGTACTTTCGAGGGAAATGCCTTCTCAAAGCCAAACCTTTCAAGCACCTTCTGGGTGTAGGTCGACTGATGTACCAAGACTCCTTCAGGGACATGCTCAAGCTGCAGGCCTAAGCAAAACTTGGTCTTGCCCAAATCTTTCATTTCAAATTCTGACTCCAAGTAGGAGCTTGCTTCTTTTATGTCTTCGGCTGTCCCGATGATATTCAGATCATCTACATACACAGAGATTATACAGAATCCATTCTGGGATCGCCGTATAAATACACAAGGACAGTCTTCATTGTTCGTGTAGCCTTTCTTGCAGAGAAAGTCGCTCAAGCGATTATACCACATTCTTCCAGATTGTTTCAGTCCATACAATGACTTTCTAAGTTTCACACTGTACAGATTTCTATTTGCTCTGTCTTGGTTCGGGAGAGATATTCCTTCAGGGACTTTCATATAAATCTCCGAATCCAAGTTACCGTAGAGGTATGCAATCACAACATCCATCAATTTCATTTCTAAGTTCAAGTTCACTGCCATTGAGATCAAGTATCTAAAGGTAATTCCACTCATGACCGGGGAGTAGGTTTCTTCATAATCAACTCCAGGACGTTGAGTGAAACCTTGGGCTACCAGCCTTGCTTTGTATCTCACTACTTCATTTCTTTCATTTCTCTTTTGAACAAATACCCACTTGTGCCCAACGGGGTGTACGTGGGGAGGTGTGCGGCATACGGGCCCAAACACCTCTCTTTTATTCAGAGATAGCAATTCAGTTGCTATTGCCTTCTTCCAATCTTCCCAATCTGATCTTTTCTTACATTCAGCGAGCGATGCAGGCTCGGGATCAAGATCGATGATGGTGGCAATTTTCTTTGCGAAGTAGATATCGATATTAGCTGTTGTCCTATTCAGGGACTCTCCCGTGTGCACATAATTTATAGCTATTTCTTCATGAGATGCTTCTTCTGGAGCGATTGCTTCTGCTAGAGCTTTACCTTGCACATCGCTTCTTTCAATTGCGGTGGCAAGTCCCTTTAGTTTTTCGGCTCCGATGTGTGCGCACACATCCATGCCGATGGGGATATTCAGATCCGGTATGCCCTTTTCTGAAGGTGTCATACTTGTGCCAGGTCTCAACTGGCTCCCCTTCTCATTCTGGGGGACTTCAATGATCGGCTGTGATAAATCCCTCTTATCCTTTTTCGCCAGGCGTCCCCAGTTACTAAGGATTTAAGGAACCGGAGTTCTCGTCCTCTTTTTTATTTTTCTGAGGCCTCTGGACGAGATTAGAGATACCTTCTGCTTTCTTTGGTATTTCAACCCTCTCCGGTGCAGTGCGTGCAGGCACATGCGACTTAGTCACGCTCTCCAAATCACTAAAGTGATCAGGCAGTTGATTTGCTAATGCTTGCAAATCTATTGTCTTCTAGACTTCTCTTGTCTTCTGGACTTCTATTGTCTTTTGGACTTCTCTATTTGCTTCACTAATGCACGGGTCATCTGCATGAATTCCCGTGGCTTGCCATGTAATGTCTTCTGGACTTTTCTAGTGTGTGGGTCATCTACATGGATTCCCCAGGCTTGCCACATAATTTCCCGACATTCTTCATCAAGGGGTTGATTTCCTCCCCCTAATGTTGGGAAATCTTCGGTGCTGACCATTGCGCTAGTTGCATGGGTGAATGGATGTTGTAGGCCGAAGGTCTAAGGTTGATGAGATTCGCTGCATGCAGGACTGCGTGTCCCCAACATGTAGCTGCTAGATTTCAATTATACAAAAGGGGTCGGGCAATAAATTTAATTCTTTTAATTAAAGTCTCTGCCAGACCATTCTGGGTATGGACATGCGGTACCGAATGCTCAACTGCAATTCCCATTGCCATGCAATAATCATCAAATGCCTTTGAAGTAAATTCTCCGACGTTGTCAATTCTGATGGACTTGATGTCATAATCAGGGGGACACATTTCTGATGCGAATGATCCGCGAGATCAATTTGTGCAAAGACGTGGTTTCTTGTGGACAACAAACCCACATACGACTACTTCGAAGAAGCGTCAATGAGCACCATGAAATATTTAAATGACCCTAAGATGGGCTGAATGGGACCGCAAATGTCTCCCTGGATGCGTTCCAGGAATGCATGGACTTCATCCTTCACTTTCAGAGTGGAGGGTCTAGCTATTAGTTTCCCGGTGGCACATGCAGGGCACACAAAATCTTCATGATTCGGGAAATTCTTCACATTAATATTATGCCCATGCGAGTTATTTATTATGTTTCTCATCATCCTAAGACCTGGGTGGCCTAATCTGTCATGCCAGAGACAGAAGAGTTAAGAGCTTCTAAACACTGTTTTCAGAACAGTGTACGCTGCAGGCGCTTTAATGTTGGTATAATATAGCCCAGTGAAGGAAGTTTTTTCTAATATTCTTTTGTCATTCTCTTCGCGCTTCATAATGAGCAGGTATTTCTTACCGTACTCTTTTTCAGTCTCAACGTGGAAACCATTGCCGCGAATATTCTTAAAACTTAGGAGAGTTCTAGTCGATTCTGGGTACAATAAGGCTTCTTCAATGACCAAAGTTGTGCCCATTTGTGGCTCTTCCTGAACCATGCATCGCTTCCAGCGATTGTCGTAAGGCTGCCAGTGCTCTCACAAATCGACTAAAAACTTAGTCTCTCTTAAGATGATATGCGTTGTGCCGCTGCTAGCTAAGCACACTTCCTTCATAGGGCGCTACACGCGTTCTAATATAGGGTATTTTATTAACATGCATGAGAAGGCAATCAACACATAGATAAAATACTCCAATATCAGAACAAATCATGCCATCATAAACTGAATAAATGAATGAATTCTTCAAATATCATCCAACCATCACGAGAAGGTAACAATTCTTAAGTACCATCCATGCAAATTCTAATATATTCTTTCACACAAAATAAATGACAATTAAAGTCGAAATGCATTCAGTGCACTGGACTTCTTCTGCTATTTTCTTAGGGTGACATTCTCTTTAAGAGAAATCATGACGGTGGCTGCTTTTAGGTCGAGAGGGGTGCTGCTATCGTAATGGTCTCAAACACCATCAGCGCAGGCAGCTGCTCAGAATGCTCCCCCTCAACCGATGCAGAGTGGGCTTCATATGCCCTTTGCCATCCCGTTTTGGCTTGGTAGCCTTATTCTCACGTGGAGCATCTGATTTGCAGTTCTGGGCTGCGGTCTTACCCTTCCTTCCCCTTTTCTCTATCAAGGGCTTTCGCACCTTGTTGCTCCCGGCGCTGGCTTTACGGCCAGTGGAGCTACCAGATGGCTGAGTGACTTAGTTCTTGCGGAGAACTTCGTCCTGAGCTTCCGCAATTTGCATCATATCAATCAATTTGGCATATTCCTCATAGCCGTCTTGACGATAATTGCGTGCGGATTATACTGCATTGGGGTGGAAGGATTTTCTTAACTTTCTGTATTGGGGTACAAATCCTGTGCAAGGCAGAATTGTATTCCCTGACCGTCTTAAAGTCAGCAAACCTTAGTCTGATCCACTCCTACTCTGCTTGAGGAAGAATGGTGTACTTTAGCCTCTCAAACCTGCTTCTTGGGTGCGGTCCAGAGTGCTAGCGCACTATTCTCTACCATGTACTCATTCTTGAGAGTGAGGTAGAAGTGGTGCCTGAGAAAATGAAGTGCCTGATCATTCTCTTTAGGCGTGGGTTAGGCGTCATTCAGTCCGCCAATCCCAATAGTCGCGCGGAGCTTCCTGGCTCCAAGTACAATCTCGACATCGGATGTCTACAACAGATAGTTTTTGGCCATGCTGGGCCAGCTCCTCGAACTTCTAGTTCGTGATGCTAGTCATTTAAATGTGTATAAGTCTACTTCTGGTAGACATGCACGGGATAATTCACTGCGGGTAAATAAATGGTACAAAAGGTTCTCGCAATGTTCCAGAATTTTCTATGCATTTTCTATAATTTTACTGCTAATTTCAGTGATTAAAAGCAATTTAAACAATTACAATTAACCAAAACAGTAAATAAATACAGAAAATACAGAGAACAGCAATGGCATAAATAAATAAGCTTCAAATGCTAAAAAAAATTCAAAAATCGGAATCCCGATACCCTTTTATGCTAAAATATGATATTTCAGCAAATTCTGCAATTTCTGGGGTTTTTACGCAAAATTTCATTTCAGAGAAAAATTCGCGCAATTTTCTGATTTACCGAGGGGTTTTCTGAAAAATTCTGGACCCACTCGTAAATTTAAGGGCTTATTTGTAATTTTCGGTACTACAATGCCTTATCTGCAAAATTCTGGGCTTATATGCAAGTTTTAAGGGCTTTTCTGTAATTACACAAACTTCAGGGTGTGTTTCACAAAATACCGGCGCCCTCCCCCACCGGTCGGCCCTTTTTCTTTCAGCCCCCTCCCGCGGCCCATTCTTTCTCGGCCCACGTGGCCTTTCCCTTGGCCCGTCAAGGCCCATTGGCCGCCCGGCCCACCCGGGAGAGCTTAAGCTCTTCCCGCTAGGGTTTCCCCTTGCCACTTTCTTGTGGCGGCGGCGGCGGCTATTGGGTGGCCGATCGAGCGATGCGGGGCGGTCCAGCCGGGCGACGGCGCGGCGGAGGCGGCCGGCCGGGCGACGGCACGGCGGAGGCGGCCGGGCGCCGTGCGGGAGGCGCCGAGCGGGGCTAGCGGCCGGCGGCGTCATACAGGACCACCAGCCGGCGGCGATAGCGGCCCGAGCTGCCAGCTCGGGCGGGGCGCATGCGGGACGGCGGCGGCTACTCGTCGGCTTCAAGGAGCGGAGGCGGGTGTCATGCGGCGGCATGGCCGGTGTGAGGTGGAGCCGGCGCAAGGCGGCGGGGTTAGCCGGAGCCGAGCGCATGCAGGCGCGGGGTGAGGCTGGCTGGCATCGGGGTGCGCAACAAGCGGCAGAGCCAGTGGCCGGCGGCGGCACGGAGGCCGAGCAGGCGCCGGTGGCACGCCGCGAGCCCGAGGCAAGGCCAGCACGGTTGTGGCGACGCTGGTGATGCCGGTGCGGCGGCGCTTCACGGAGACGGCGCGGCCATGGCGGCTTCGGGCCGGACTCTTCTCGGGAGCGGCGGCGAGCGCGCATACGGGCGCAATCACCGAGGCGGAGTGGCGCTACTACTTGCCGTCGGTTGCCGGACTTCAGGTCCACAGCGAGCAGGGCGCATACGGGCGCAGTGCGGTCGGGAGGGTAGCTGCATGCTGGCGGCGAGCCCGAGGCTCCCAAGGGTGACGACCCCGACAACCCGTGCGGGCGGCGCTGCAGACCGGCGTTGGCCATGCGGTGAAGGCCAATCGGTGAGATCGGCCGGGAAGCGTGCGTTCGGGCACCGGTGCGCGTGCAGGCACGGGAGCCGAACGGCCGGCGGCCGGGCGTGGTGCATTCGGGTCCACGGTCGGCTGCTCGGCCCTTGGTCGAACCGAGCGACGAGGCTTCGGACGGCGGCATCGGCTGCTGGCCAGCGATGCGCTTGCGGGCGCGATGGCGACTCATGCTTCATGACTGGCCGGTGGCCGGTGTCACGTATGCGGGCGCGGCGCTGGCGGAACCGATTTTTTTTTTCTTTCTGTGCATAAGCCGAACCGAACAGAAGGGATGCAAAGTTTCTTCATGCGGTGATCATGTAGGATCAAAACGGAATCATGCAAAAATTTTCTGATTTCGTTTTTCAATCTAGGATGCAATCAACATCTACCCTGTTTTTCGCAATCTACCGATCGACATTGTGCCGGCGACTTCAAGTCTGCTCGCGGTAGATTAGGGCGGATTTGCATCGTTCTAATCTACAGTGCAATCAACATCTACCCCGTTTCACAATCTACCGATCGGCATTGTGCCGGCGACTTCAAGTCTGCTCGCGGTAGATTAGGGCGGATTTGCACCGTAGAATTTCAATCTAGAACGCGAAAAGAAAATACAGATTCAAAAGCGATCTAGAAAATCAATCTGTGCTTCGATGATTACCTCGTTCAGCGGAGCGAAGTCGTGCTGATAACGTGTTGAGGAACCGACGCTGGAGACCAGTCCGAGCGATTCCTCTGCTTAGAACAAGAACGAATTAATCACAGAATCACAGAATAATAGATTGAACACAGAGAGGTAGAGAGAACTCCTGGTCTTTCTTTATTGCTTTAGATTGTATCGGGTACATAATGAGGGGGGTCTAGGTCCCTATTTATAGTCTACGGTGGGGTGCCCAATTAGATCAGGACTCTGGATAGAGTCCAGGTTTCCTAACAGTCTTGACAAAAAACATCACTTTGTTTAGTATATGATATTGCAAGAAAAGATGGATCAGATTCAATTGGTCAATCAACAAGCAATCAGTTCTACTTTCAATTCTTAACCTAGTAAGAATCATTTTTATTTCTTCTGCCTTTTCACTCTTGCTAAGTAGCTAACTGTTTTTTAGTTGTATTTACCTGACTGACTTGAGGGTGCTTCATTCAGCTATCAGCATCATGAGGGTCAGATGAGATTACGAGCTACTGCAATATCCAGAAGATGGTTTTCTGGTTCTGCCAATGTGCAGGAAGTTTTTGTCTTTGGTCACTTTGATAATAATAAATTTCCATAATTTTTCTTTTGCCAGCTGTAGTTGCTTTGGCTGATATATATGAACAAGTTTTCCTTGTTCAAAATACAGGCACATGTCTTATGCATATTCCTTTCCAATGTGTTTTCTGGTTTCTCTGTTGAAATAAATGTAGGCATTTGTTCCTTAATGTAGGCATTAGTTTATGTTCCAAATTTGGAACTATCAGAAGGAAACACCCTCATCCTTCAGTTTGTCTCCATGTCTATCGATATTTTTCCCCAGTTTATGTTAATTTGAGGCGTTCATAGTTTGTTCAGGTAGTGGGTTTGCCTTTGTGTCAGAAACTGGGAAAGGCCTAAAGGGAGTCCTCTGTCTATTTTCCAGCAACATCCCGTTTCATCAATTCCAATCCAGTCTTCAACGGTCAGGATTGTTCAATACCTTGTGGGATGGCATCAACGGTTCAGATCAGTTCAGTTAATGCTTGATAAGTTGATAAATTAGTTTACTTTACTTAGGAAGTAATGGGTGTTTATTTGGATGTAATTACTGTACTCGGCAATTAGGCCTAATGATGGTCTGTACCCATATACTCAGTTCTGTTGCGGTGGAATGAAGCATATGCTTTTGCCGACTATCACTTTTGCCTAGCAGTAGCAGTAGCGATACTTTACTCTCTTCCTCTCGTTTGCTTTCTTTTCCCAGATTCCAAATTCTGAGATTTGCCTCAACTCGATCGGATTCCTTCCGGGATCTGACATTGGTATCAGAGCACATCGATCCTCGGCGTGAAGTGGTCGGAGCTGATTTGGGTTGGAAACTAGGGTTCCAGTAAAATCCCCAAATCGATTCCGATCGGTGGCGGCGGCCTGAATCGGCGCTTGGTGAGGGTTCCAGATTCCCATCTGTGGTAAAATCCCCGAGCTGAGCTTCGATTCGTGAAGGACGAAGAAACCCATGGCGTCTGAGCTGAAGGAGGTGAGGTACGAAGCGGTGGCGTCAGATCCCACGGCGGTCTGGCGAATAGCTACGGTGGCCAACCACAAGGCCGACATGGTTCAACAGCAGAGGGGTGATTTTCAGAAAGTAATGACTGGATTGCAAGAGAGTATGGACAGAGTGGAAGCATTGTTGCACAGGTTAGCAAATCTTCAAGCGCGAACATTTGACCAGACCGTGGGAAGAGGTGAACCCTATTCGCGGCTATCGGAGGAATCAAGAAACCTACCTGTCCGGATTCAGCCGAGAGAAATGGAGATGGCCAGAAGTGCTGAAGATTCGTGGCAGATTAGTCAGAAGGGCACTCAAGGAATTCAAGCGATGAGCACACCCGAAGGTAACATCAATTTTCCTTCCCCTGGTCTTTCTGTAGTTGTCACGGGTTGGGGTGAAGATCCATGGCCGTGTTCTTCTTTGGCTTCATCCACCTGGGATCACCAAAACCCTAGCCACGAACCAACTTTGGTTAAGCAATGGAATTCCAATCCTAGTAAGGAGAAGGTTTTTAGTGCACCCACTGTTAATGCTGATCTTGATTGGTCAATTGAGGACAAGCAAGTTAGGCATTTCACTGGCTTTGGAAATACTCCTATGGTATACCTCCTTAAACCTGTCATTGAAGAAATCCAAAAGTCTGCAGAGGATAGTGGTGACAGACGAATTGCGAAGATGTGCCTTGGAATGTTGAAGGCCATGAGGAGCCATCTTGAAAATAAAAATGTCGCTTATAGAAAGGGTATTGGAGTTGTTTGTAACAAAAAGGGTGGATTTGGTGTAGATGACAGATGGTTATGGAGCACTGGGTTGCTCTGGAATCTACCACCTTGGCCAGATTTAAGCCTTTGTGAAGCTGACTGGATGGCCATTGACATAGAGAAGGGAGCAGTAGCAATGTGCTTAATGATGGCTGCAATGTTTGGTGGCATTGTAGGTCAGGAGGTTGTGCAAGCATGCTCGGGAAAATTCCATCCAGTTTATCAGGAGATGGTTAAAGTTTTGCGCTCCATGAAGCCCTTGCAACTGGATGATGTGGAAATTGGACAGCATAAAAGTCACCATTGTTACTTTATAAGGTTGACATTAGAGTATTGCAAGTTCTCTTCATTGGATGTAGATGAAATAACAAAAGAATCACGGAGGCGTCTCTCAAATTCTTTCGGAAAAATTCGCTATTGCCTTAATGATGTTGGTCTGCTTTGTGCTAGTGAGGCTATCAAAATCTGCATTGAAAGGGGTCAGAAAAAGGGTTGGCTGAAGGGAACCTCTAATGCCACATATCAACAAAGTGGTGTAAATGGATTGTGCTTGTTTGCAGAAATTTCAGCACTTCATATGAAGTTTTTTGAGGAAGTGTTGCATTTAATTGACAAACGCCTCCAACAAGGTATTGACGCATTTCTAAACTAGGAAAGTGGATGTGTGGAAGCAACAAAGATGGGCTATATTTTCCAAAAGCTTTACGAACTCATCCAAATCTTTTACTCTTTTTGTAACTTTGATCATGTTAGATGCCTCATTTTTGTGAATCGAGAGATCATTGCTAAAATCATTGAGCGGACAATGCAGAAAATGGGACATCTCTCACATTACACAGTTCCTTTTCTTACTGGAGGGAGTTCTTCAGTTGATATTTTGGAGGTAGTTGGCCAGAATTACTCTGATTTTGTTCTTAATATCACCAGTAAGAAGTTGAAGCCTGGGGTTCCTAGTGAAAAAAGTCCCCAAGGTGTCATCTCTGGAACAAATAATTCAGATTCACAGAAATGTAATTCAGAACAGATCCACTCTGCCAATGGGGTAGTATCCCAGGATATCAACAATACTGATGAGCACATAGGAGACTGTAAAGTTGAATCAAGTGCTTTTCCCTTGAACACAGAAGATATTATCTCTGAAACCAGATATCCAGCAGACAATTGGAACAGTTGTCAGTTTGCACTGAGTAAGGGTTTACCTGTTCTTAATAATCAGAGTGTTCCACTAAGTGGCCATGAGTATTTAGAAGATATTATTGACACTGAAGCTAGAGAGCTTGAGCTAAAGGAGTTTTTGTTGTCAGTAATGAAGGAAGTGAAGGACAAACTGATTAGGCCTAACCAGACCCAGCATGGTGACCTAAGAGTTGAGAGGAAAATGCCAACTCCTCACCTTATACATGGCAACGGAAGAGTTGATATGAACAAGGCGTTCCCTCACCTGATGCAGGGTAACACGAGAGTGGATATGAACACGGTATCCACTGCTCAGACTGGAATACACACATTCGATTTGGTGAATGTCTACTTAATGGAGATCCAGGTCCCTGTGAATGCACTAGGTAGTATCTCTGATGTTCTGAAACCGAAGAGAGGGAACCTGTTCGAGGAGATGCAGAGGTCTGGTACCCTACTGGATAATATCAAAGCTCTCAGGAAGTGTGCCATGCAAACTTGGCTGCCAGCTAGTAATGCTTTGTTTGAGATGTTCTTTAACTGGATGACTAAAAATGGTGTTAGGCTGGACTGCACCACATATACTATTCTTGTGCATGGATATTCCTCTTCAGGACAGTTGGCAGAGGTGGTTACTACATATGGCATTCTGCTTCAGGGGTACGCAATTGAAGGAGCGCTTGTTGATATGCATGCTCTCCTAGATTTGATGGCACAGAATGATGCACTTTGCGGGGTAGGTAGACTGGATGATGCTATGTTTCAATTTAATCTGATGATTGATGAAGGATTAACTCCTGATATCATAGTTTTTAGCACCCAAGTTAATGGACTGTGTACCTGTGACAAATGGGAGGAGGCTGAGGAATTAGCTTTTGAAATGATGAATAGGGGCATCCATTCCAATGCCGTGTTCTTCAAAACAATGATGGGAAATCTATGCAAGTATGGAAGGCTTATGGAAGCCAGAAACATCTTTGACTTGATGGTACGTGTAAGTGTGATGCATGATGTCGTTTCATATAGTATAATGATATATGGATACTGCTTATGTGATAAGATGGCTGAAGTAATGAAATTACTTGATAGCATGTTCTTGATTGGCTTGAAAAATAATGCATTTACCTGTAGTACCTTGCTGGAGGGCTATTGTAAAGATAGTAGGACAGAGAGTGCATCAGCTCTTTTCAAAGAAATGTTGGGCAAGGGAATTCATCCTGGTGCTATCACTTATGGCATAATGCTGGAGGGTTTATTTAAGACTGGGAGAACAGTTGCTGCAAAGAAGCTCTTTAAGTCTTTAAAGGGGGTATACAAGCTACAGCTGCCTGAGGGAGTGGGAATTTACCCAGTGTTCCATGTCAGTCAGCTCAAGATACACTGCGGTTCTAAAGCAATTTCCAGCCCAGACCTTTCTCTGGTGAGTACAGATAGCAAGCTGAAGGCTGAAACAAATTCAGTACTGGAGAACTCAGTGGTAACTCAGTGGTTAATTCCGTGGGAAAATCTGCCACCTGATGATACTTCATGGGAAGATACAGACTACTTCAAATGGTACATTTCCTGAACTTTGTGCGCAGGCCATCGAATCGTGGGTTCTTGATATGAATACTTGAGGACAAGTATGAAGTTTAGGGGGAGGAAATGTCAGAAACTGGGAAAGGCCTGAAGGGAGTCCTCTGTCTATTTTCCAGCAACATCCCATTTCATCAATTCCAATCCAGTCTTCAACGGTCAGGATTGTTCAATACCTTGTGGGATGGCATCAACGGTTCAGATCAGTTCAGTTAATGCTTGATAAGTTGATAAATTAGTTTACTTTACTTAGGAAGTAATGGGTGTTTATTTGGATGTAATTACTGTACTCGGCAATTAGGCCTAATGATGGTCTGTACCCATATACTCAGTTCTGTTGCGGTGGAATGAAGCATATGCTTTTGCCGACTATCACTTTTGCCTAGCAGTAGCAGTAGCGATACTTTACTCTCTTCCTCTCGTTTGCTTTCTTTTCCCAGATTCCAAATTCTGAGATTTGCCTCAACTCGATCGGATTCCTTCCGGGATCTGACACTTTGTTTGTTAAACAACGCGTCAAAGACGGAAAATCTACATCTTTGCATACTAAATTGCAATCTTATTAAGGCGCCGTCTAAGCAACGCTTTTGGCGTCGAGGCAGTCTGGGGTGGTCGCCGTGGCCGTCGACTCGCCTTAGGGTTTATGGCGTCAACTAATCCTCGCCATACCGCTCTGCATCGCCTCAGGAAGCGAGGCAGAGGACTCACGTGCGGTCCGCACAGGAGAATGAAGAGAGATGGAGGGTGGAAGGCTTTGGTGGGAAACTGAGTCAATAGAGAGGGAGAGAGAGAGAGAGCGGGAAAGAGAGGCAGACAGGAGGGAGAGAGCAGCAACGAGCCTGGCGGACAGAAACCTAACCAGCTGCCGCCGCTCGATCAATTCCCGTTGATTACAGCCATCTGGCGCCTGCGCCGCTGTTGTGGCTTCTCCCTCCACCCCTCCTCAGCCCGGCGCGGCATAGTGCCGCAGCCCACAGCATGCCATCCCCTTAATCCGTCATCGTTGTCCATAGCAGTAAGCAGCATCCAGCAGAACAACCCGACAGCGGCACACGCCGCCAACACCTCGACGCCGCCATCCCCTTTTCAGGTTTGCCTCCTGCTTTTCTCTCTCTCCACTCCCTCTCCAAGAAGTTCCTCTAGTTCCTGCTCCGTTCTTGCTGTGACTCTGCTCTGTTCCTCACTTCCTCTACTTCATGTGCATTAGGATTTTAGTTCCTGCTCCGTTCTTGCTGTGACTCTGCTCTGTTCCTCACTTACTCTAGTTCATGTGCATTAGGATTTTAGTTCCTGCTCCGTTCTTGCTGTGACTCTGCTCTGTTCCTCACTTCCTCTAGTTTATGTGCATTAGGATTTTAGGATTTACTCTGGTGATCCGGTCTATTTTTGTTTGCTCTGCTCTGTTCCCCTCTCTATCTAGATGTTACTCCGTTCTAGCCTCTAGTTCATGTGCATTAAGCATGACACTAATAATTGCATGAATGTTGATTGTTCATTGCTAGATGTTCTGTTTTTTCTCTGCTATGTAGTAGGAACTAGATAGCACAATAGCAAATAGAAGTGAGCCAGCAACAATAAGTACTGTGGCTGCCGCCGCCGACGGAGGTGGGCAGTATGATCCAAAGAAATATGCTGCATGGAAGGTGAAGTCTAAAAATTCAGGATCGAAGTATGCCTTTTGGCCAGAGATTGGCAATAGAGATTTGGTGTAATGTTCACTTTGTGACAGGAGAATGTGTGGAGGAATCAAAAGATTGAAGCAGCATCTCACTGGTGGATATAGAGATGTGCAAAAATGTTCCAAGACGACACCAATCATCAAACAGATGCAAAAATATCTGAAGCATAACAGAAGAAACATACCACTCAATTTAGATGATGGCGAAGGAGGAGATGATGTAGTTGAGGTAGCCAGCGGTGGTAGCTCCGTAGTCTCTACCATTGTGCCAAGTTCTGGGTCAGCAAAAAAAGGAAGCAATCTGCTTGTAATGAAGATGAAGATTTTGTTTTTGATGGCGAGGATGTTGATGATTATGGCGAAGCTCCACCTGATGCTACTCAAGAGAGCAATAGAGAGAATATGGATGGCAACAATTTGGATGCATTCAAAATGGCCATACCTGTTGCATGAGGGGTTTTCTGCACATATATCATACATACGTGTGTGTGTATTGGCCATTGGCCTTATGATGAATACAAGCGCTATTCATGACATGGTATCAAAGCGCACCTAGGATTTTTCTTCGTCAGGCCGTCGCCGCAGTCGGTTCATCTTCTCCGGTAGTCACTGCCACCTGGTCTTGCCCACCACTGTTGTTGCTCTTCTCCGCAACAGCTCTCCATCCACTATCCTTGATCTACCCGTCGTCTTGACTGGTTGCCTCGCCACTTGCCTAGTCTCCACCGTCGCACGGCTCAGAGCCGCCGCCGAGATCTTCTTCGGTTGTCCGCTCTTCTGCTACACCGGCCAACGCTCTAGATCTTTAGCTCGAGATCGTCGTCGTCTTCCACTCTTCCAGCCGCCAATCTACGCCGATCTGGTGCGGATCTACATCGCCGGGACATCGTCGTTGAGTTGATTTGTGCCGATCTGGTGTGGTACTCCACCGCCTGTCCATCGATCTGCACTGTCGGGCCATCATCCATCGACTACCACCTCGCACCGGAGCACCCACTCCCTGCGGCCTACGACAATTCTTGGGCCGCGCTCCAATGGGCGGTCTCAGCGCAAGACGACTGGATCGCGGAGCACGGCGACATGGTCCGACTGTTCCTCGCTGGCGACAGTGCTAGCGCCAACATTGCGCAGGAGATGCTCGTGAGGTCGGCCTCCAACAACGGGCCAAGAATAGATGGTGCAATACTGCTGCCTAGGCTAGGGGTGGAAACCGATCGAATACGATCGAATAGTCTCAAATACGAATATGAATCCATATTTTTAAAGCGAATACGAATTTGAATATTCTCAAATATGGATACGAATATTCTCGAATATGGATATTTTCGAATACAGATTTTCTTGAATACGAATATCGGATAAAACGGATTCCTAACAGTTTTGCCGATTTTTCATCGGTTACCGGTTTTAAACCACCTAAATTCAAATTTTGAATCACAAAATTCGTACGGATTTTTCATGGGTTCTAGAAACGGATCGAATATGAATCAAATAGTCTCGAATACGAATACGGATACGAATATTCTCAAATATGAATGCGAATACGAATATTCTCAAATATGGATACGAATATTCTCGAATACGAATATGAACATTTTCGAATACAAATTTTGTTTATCACATTCGCGTTTTCTCAAATACGAATATCAGATAAAACGAATTATCCGTTACCGTTTTACACCTCTGCCCCAGGCCGCAGCAGCGGTCATCGGGATGCTTTGGTCCTACGCGTGCCCGGGCGCGCTCGGCGGCGCTGACGACCCGAGGATGAACCCAATGGTGCCGGGCGCGCCGTCGCTGGAGAAGCTCGGGTGCGAGAGGATGCTCGTGGCCGCGGGGCTGAAAGACGGGCTGGCCACGAGGAACCGCGCGTACTACGACGCCATGGCCGCGAGCGGGTGGCGCGGCACCGCGGCGCGGTTCGGGTCGGAGGGGGGAGGGGGAGGGTCACGTGTTCTTCCTCGAGAAGCCCGGGTGCGAGATTGCGAGAACGCCAAGCAGCTCATGGACCGCGTCGTGGCGTTCATTGCCGCGCCCTGAGTAGCTCTGCATGTATCCTCCGAGGGGCGGTTACTCTGCAGGCATGCAGCGCTGAAGACGAGATGTGTTGCATTCATGTAAGTTTTTCTTTCACCAGGTTGAATAAATAGGTCCCGGCGGTTCGAGTATAAATTTTACTTAGAAGTGTGTATTTAACTCTTAAAAAATTCATTCTCTCTAAAATTATGAATAACATCATTTCGTGTTCTGGAACCAGACCAACGTAACATTTACGGTTTTGATATTTTGTACGTTGCACGATTTTTTCAGGTCTAAGATTTATTTGTGACCATTGGATTTCTATAAAGATTAATGTGGCATATGATTGGACATTTATCCGACGGAATAAAAATGTGACATTTAGTCCCCCCACTGTATTGCCTGCTTGCTCGAACTGTCGATGTACGAGATATATGGTCCCAATAAACACACCCACGTGGTAAACCGTATCGGCTCCAACCAGTCATGTTTTACTTGAGAAAGATAACACTTACGGGTCGGGGACTGGTTGCAACCGACCGCAACTGATCGTCGTTGGGTGAAACTAGTCGACCAATTACTTGAAGTCCATGGGTGCAGACTAACCGAGGCGCTAAGTGGGCCTGATTAAGTGGGCCTAGAATATATGGGTCTTAGTTGGAGGTTTTATTTTGACTCATGTTTAGTCAGGGGTTTTATTTTGACTCCTGTTAACCAAATATATCCATCTGCTCAACAATCCTCGTCAGCGACCTCTCTTCACCCTTGCCACATGACTATTCCACTGCTTGCCAAACTGGTGTCATCATCTCTTTCTCCCATGAGATAGAAATCTTACGTGGCGGCGGCCGAAAATGCCTTTCATAAACTCCCTTTCTACTCAATCCGCAAGCCTTGCATTGTTGTTAGGGATGCAAACGGTATGGGTTAATTCCGATCGATTCGGTATTGAATCCGGTCGGTACCAAATACGGAAAAGTAATTTAGTATCCGGTACCGAATCCGGTTGGTACCGGATAGTTGTTGTGGATACGGTATCGAAATGGGAGAGCTAAAATCCAACCGAATAGCGTCAGTTAACGGTAAATCGGATACTATCCGACTGGATATCTGATAAGTAAGTTAGCACCATAATCGTCCCAGCCCATCAACCATCATTGACACCAACCGACCTAGATTTTACCCAAGTTCTAACCTAACTCCAGAGTCTAGCCACTCTAGCTAGTCACCACCAATCCTCTCCGGTTATGTTGAACTTGTGTATGAATTTATCGGTTTTTGAATTTATGTATGAATTTATTGATTCTCGAATTTATGTATGAATTTATCTCTTATGTTGAACTTGTATTGTGTCGGCTATCGTACTTAAGTAATCTAGATTAATTTATTGCTATTTGAAGGCTTGAAGTGATGGTGGTATGGTTCAATGTATATTACTTTATGTCCGTTTCTAATTCGAAACCGTTATTTATCTGTCCTAATGGTACCGTATCTGACTCTAAATCTAGGGAAAAAATATGACTTAAGATATAGCATAAACAATATCCGTCTAAATTTGAACTAATTGCACCCCTAGTTGTTGTAGCCCCCTAATGTCAATTTGCCTTGGAGAAGGTGTTACGCAACTGACAACGTCACTTGACACGCACATTCGGACCGCTAAATGAGCAAGCAACAAACTGATACTTGGGCCATCTTCCACAAAATGCTAGCCCAATGGATGAGTACTCCTTTACACTTTTTAAGTTTGATACGCTCTTTCTCTTCCGATCGACAGCAGATGTAAAACTATCCCGACATAAAAGAAATACCAAAGTAGCATCGACGACATAGACAAAGAAAATGCAGCACGCCCTTGTCATGTTCTGCAACCTAAGAATTATCTACCTTGTGTGGATTCACCAAAGTCGTTTCACGCGCGCGCTGCTTAAGTGCGGTGCGACCAGCGTTGAAGCCACCTTGTACTTCTGAGTTCTGAAGCTTACAACACAGCAGCTTCTCCGATGGCCATGGAACCGGACACCGACGCGGTGGTGTTCGACAGCCCGTACTTCCGCATCTACAAGAGCGGCAAGATAGACCGCCTCCACCGACCTCCGCTCGTGGCCGCGGGCGTCGACGATGCAAGCGGCGTCGCCTCCAAGGATGTCGTCCTCGACGCCGGGACAGGCCTATCCGTGCGCCTCTTCCTGCCCAAGATCCAAGAACCCTCCAAAAAGCTTCCTGTCCTCGTCTACTTCCACGGCGGCGGCTTCATTATTGAGTCTGCCGACTCCGACATGTACCACAACTACGTCACCTCCCTCGCCGCGGCGGCCGGCGTCCTCGCGGTGTCCGTCGACTACCGCCTCGCCCCCGAAAACCCGCTACCTGCGGGCTACGACGATTCTTGGGCCGCGCTCCAATGGGCGGTGTCCGCCCAGGACGACTGGCTCGCCGAGCACGGCGACACGGCCCGCGTCTTCCTCGCCGGCGACAGCGCGGGCGGAAACATCGTGCACGACATGCTGGTGAGGGCGGCCACTAACAACGGGCCAAGATTAGAGGGCGCGATCCTGTTCCATCCTTTTTTTGGAGGGAACACGGCCATCGACGGGGAGACGGAGGCCGCGGTCGCGATCACCGCGAAGGTGTGGGCGTTCGCGTGCCCGGGCGCGGTGAACGGCGGGGACGACCCGAGGATGAACCCCACGGCACCGGGCGCTCCAGGGCTGGAGAATCTCGGGTGCGAGCGGATGCTCGTGTGCGCGGCGAACAAGGACTGGCTGGCGGCGAGGGACCGCGCGTACTACGACGCCGTGGCCGCGAGCGCCTGGCCCGGGAGCGCGGCGTGGCTCGAGACGGAAGGAGAGGAGCACGTGTTCTTCCTCCAGAAGCCGGAGTGCGAGAAGGCCAAGGATCTCATGGACCGCGTCGTGGCATTCATAGCCGGAGCGTGAATGCTCTGCATCTGCATGCAGCTGTGGCGTCTTTCTTACTGAATAAGTAATGGTACAGCATTGTGGCGCTGCAAAATTGTCCTTGGCAGTGCAGCATAGTGCCATAGTGTGCATGATCAAAGCAGCAATGTTTGCTCTAATATCCTTCTGTTATTGGGAACCTGTATGAATTTGATCATGAAATTGTTACCTGAGAGTTGCAAGACATGAACTGCTTTCTATCGGAAATGACCTATGCAGCAACCAGCAAGAAAAAAACCAATGTTCTTCTCCTGTTTAAATACACAAGAGGAGACAACACACAAGATTAAGAAGAAGATAACTCTGATAAATCAATCTTCTCCTGTTTCTCCTTTCTTGCTCTTCGTTTTTAGAAGAGAGTGATTAGCACGAAACTCTCTCATTCCGATCCGAATTCTCGACCGATCGAATTTCTTGTCGTTCGTAGTTTCCGTCAGTGCCTAGAGCAGCAGAGAACGAATATTCCAAGCCGGTCGCTATAAGTGGTGATGTTTTTGAAGAGAACAGCCGGTGATGTATAGTGCGTGGAATCGTGTCGTTCCCTACATATGACATTGACATACGTTACTTTTCGCATACTACCATAAATAGAGAGGGAAAAAAGGGGCAGAGCCGTGAACTTTCTGCATTCCCAAAAGCTTAGGGAGGAATACAATAGGCGGGAAGTGTTTTACTTAATTAAAATACCGACCTTCTAGATCTTTGACAAAGAAATATAATGCAGATAAAAGGACTTGTGCAAAACAGCTCCTGCTTTTTGGCTTTTAGAAACAGGCTTTTGAATAAAGTGATTTCTAAGAGCAAGTTTAATAAGGCTGATTGTGCTAGCTATAAGAGAATCTATGTCAGCATAGTCCTATGTGGAGGGGAGAGAAAAGGAGAGAGAGAGCCAAGCCGACTCCCATGCAAGAGTCAGGCTATAGCACAGGAAAAGAGGCATTATCCATGCATGTACCCATAGAACTAATTGCTATACTCATGCATGTATTAAATTATCAATACCCATATATGTATTAAATGATTGAAAGCTCTTGTGGAGACAACTTATAGCCAGCTTATTGTATGAGTTGACTGCATCATTATCTTTTGATGACATGGAAATGTATTGGAGGTAGCAGCTATCTGTACTATTAAACTTGCTCTAAGCAGGTACAATAAGGCTTAGTCAGCAGACTATAACAAATATAATATCAATCAAATCTTACGTGGCAGAGAGAGAAAGGAAGAGAGAGAAGGAAGCTGGCTACTAAATTACAGCTAGCTATAGCACGTAAAAATATGCATTTCACTCTCTTACACATGGGGCCAAATAGTTATTGTAATAGCTACCTTATTGTATGAACTATTTTTTGAAGGCTATAGATGAAATGGACAAGTGTTATAGCCACTAGTTGGCTATACTATTGTACTTGCTCTAAGTTCGTTTGTAAGAGTCGCTGCAGGAGCAGCTTTGAATTGAGTAACTTCTCAACGAGAGTATCTCTTACTTCCTCAATCTCTCTCGCAATCAGTCAAAAGCTACATAAAAAAATCAAAAGTCACATCACTTTTGAATAGGACCACAGTAGATTGGTTCTGGTTTTCTTTTTCTTCCAAAAAAGTTGTGACCGTTGGATATAATAGGTCTCCTCCTCTCCCAACCCTTAAGTATATTCCCCCTTTAGTGCTACCAGCGCACGACTGAAACCTCAATTTTAAAAGGTGGGTTTCACTTGACAAAATTGAAGATTGAAGGTTCAAAAGTGAGTTTTAAATGCCGTTAGGGAGGGACACGTCGGATCCAACCGACGCTGTCACACCACGCTAGATCCAGCCTCCCGCAACCGATCTACCACTGGATTAGATCTCTGCTGGTCGTGCCACCGCCGGTACAACTAACGTCGCTCACACGCCGCGTTGTCATTGGAGGTGGGGTAGACGGCCAAATCCAATAGCTCCTTGCTATGCCGCCAGTGGTTTGGACATCCCCAGCCGCGTCGCCACCAAATTTGGCCCTTTCACTGTCCGCCATTGCACGCTAGCTGTGCTGCCACATCCTTGCCACACCACCACCCCCCAACCCACACCGCCTCCCTCCGGCCACCGGGAGAGAATTGCACGGCCGCCACGCCACAATCAGGAGAGAGAGAAACGACGGTGAGAGAGGAAGGGTGGAGAGGCAATTGAAATGGAAGGCAATTGCAAGAATAAGGACATGTGGGCTGGCATGCGGTAGGAAAGGGTGATGAGATTGTGGTGGTGGCTAGAGGTGGGGAAGGGGAGGGCGGACATCGTGCGGCTGCGTTCAAGGCATCGGTTAAAGGTGAGCAAACAAGAGGAGAGGCCGACAACATGAGGGTCCACTTGTTAGTGCGCACTGGTTTTTTTTTTGTTTTCTTGAGGGCTATTTTCTCCATGGATGGTGCGATTGGTGGAAAAGAGAAATGTGCACGCAGTGCAGGGAAGGGAGGGCTGGCATTGGGTGATGAACTGACAAACTCCTCTTTTATATTAGTAGAGACAAGTACTCAAACCTGAGGAACCACCTTTTGGTGAGGTGATGGAGTTGTGGGTGTATAACTCCACCTATCAGAGTTTAAATCTTAGTGTCCACCTTTACGTACATACGAGTACCTTTTAGTGGAAATTTTATGAGGTCGCGAATTTATCCCTAGCCTTCATCTTTCTAGACATATGCTAAGGGGGCGCACTCGTATGCGTGTACGTGGTGGTGTGTGTACATGTTCATTTTCCTTGTAATCGCAAAAGAGTAGTCTGACCTATCTAAAAAATGTGTAAAGGCTTATCGGGTAAGAAAATCAAAATTTTAAAATTACGGAGAAATTAAGAAGTAAATCTTCTATATGATTATTTATCAGTTACTAACAGAAAATCTAACGTTTCTATAAGAGCAAAGCATACAAAAGTTTGCTCCCACTGCATTAGAGTGATGGTTCTTGAACAGAGAGATACTGCCAACCAAGATTGGTCAATAGGTAACTAGCAACTATAAGAAAAACCTATGTGCCAAGACAATTAACAGGTAAAACTATGAGAACGACACATCACTTAATTTATTCTCTCCGGCCGTTCGATTTCATCCAACGGACATAAAATACACCAATAAAAACAAAGTAGATTATATAATCGCTACCTCTCCAAAGAATATAGAAAAAAAAACAAACAAGTGGACCTATTATATAATCGCTACATCTTTTTTTAGAAGAATAAAGTGGATCTATTATATCATTCATCCATTTCTTCCTGTGGAAAATGAAACATTCAAATATCCAAGTCTAATGTAAATATACACTAATTTAACCCAACCCAAATAAAAGTTTATCCTGCTCTCCTACCATTTCCCAACCGTGCGTCTGAAGGCCATTAGCCTATTGCTCCTGGGCCGGCCTACATACTAGTCATCAACATTGAACCCACTTAAATAACAATCGGAAAAATTCATGTCACTATCGTTCAGCCATAAGATTGTCACCATGCAAACACTGCCCCTGACGCACGTTAACACTTTCTCGTTGTTCTTATTATCTTTCGTACCTATTTCAATGATTTGGGTTCTTGTACAAGCGATCAATATTTGTTTTAGTGATTTGAGTGGTTTGGCACTTGTAATACACAATTTCATTAGTAAAACATAGTACTGAAACCATGTGTTATAAGTACTCAAAGTTAGAAAACCATGAGAGCATTTATGGGTGGGAAGTAAATGAAAATGTGATATAGGGGAATTGAAAAACAGGACATTATGGGGAATTTAAGGACATTTCCCAACAACAAAATCAAACTTCAATCTTGCATTAACAGAACGACCTCGTGATGTGGAGTGGTGGTCGTATGAGTATTAGGCCATTCTCAGTGGAGAGTTTCATGGCGTTGTTTTTAAGACTGCCACATCTTGTAAAATGAAATGAAACATGGATGAAACATCCATCCTCAATGCATAGTTTCATTCTATTGTTTCGTAGACATTTAATTTCATGACTCATATAGAGTTGGTAATCGTGCCAAGAGAGTTTCATCTAGATAAAACTCACTTCTTCTCTCTCTTCTTAAAAATGTTGCCATATCATCAAAAATATCTATGTGACAGCCTATTAAATACAGATAAAACTCCCACTGAGACTGACCTTACTCCACTCACTCGCTAAAGTTCAAATCCTTTACACACACGTAAATGTGTTTCAGTGGAAAAGCATGTTCTTTGACTCTGTGATGGCACTCGGATTTTTTCCCGCCATCGTAATTCTAGGCGTGCACATGTGCTCATTTGTGCATCTATGTACTCTCTCTAGTCACAAAAGCGTGACATTTTGAACATTGACGCAATTCACGAAACCCAACTTTGGTTATTGATTTATATGACAATATGTTAATAAGATTATAATATTATAAAAGTGCTTTTTGAGACAAATATACATATATAATTTTGATGTATCCAATTTAAATATTCATAAAGATATCTATAGCTAAATTGTATAAAGACCGACTACCTTGTATCCAAAATGTACTCCTTAGTAATCGGAGGGAGTACCTTGTAATAATCTCTACTACTTAAAAAGAGAAGTTAGTGATGGTGGTCCACCACCATGGTTCATCAATCTTCCAAAATTATCAAATCCACGTTATCTGTCGCCAATCCAAGGTTCAGACTCCTGCACGTGTCTACCCCGCTTCAGGTCACACCCACGCCAATTCATCCCCTTGCCCGTCTCCCTCGCGCCCTCCCTTCCCACGCCCGACTCACTTCCCATGCCAGGCTTGCGCCCTCCCGCCCCACACCCGACTGGTCTCTCCCGCGTCCCTTCCCTCGCGTTGCTAGCCGCCCTCACCCATCTCCCTGCTTGCGTTGCCCTCACCCGCCTCCCCTCCGCTCCCCTCCCTCCTGCCGCTTGACCACGTCCTCCACTTCGCTCCCGTCCCCTCCCCTCCGCTAGCTCATGGGCCCCCTCTCCTCCACTCCGCTCGCTCATCTCCCCTCCCCTCCCCTCCCAAAGATATGGATCCACTTCTCCTGCACCTCCCCTCTACTCCGCTCTGCTCCTCTCCCTCCCGTCGCTCGACCACGTCCTCCCCAACACTTCACTAGTTCGTGGGCTCCCCTCCCCTCCCGACAATCTGGATCCACTTCTCCCGCACGAGATGTTCTCTGTACTCGAGCAGCGCCATCGAAGTCATTCGGCGGGTGTGGCTGCCGTTGAAGTCATCCAGTGGGTGTGGCATGCTCGAGCGGCGCCGTCGAAGTCATCCGACAAGTGTGGCCGCTGTCGAAGTCATCCAGCGGGGTGTGGCATGCTTTGATGATCATCCATCGACCAGTTTATGGGCTCACCTGCACAACAGAGGCCTAGTTGCAAAACAGAGAAGATAAGCTTCCTAACAAATATTGTTATTGTATAATATATCTCAATCTCAACTGAAAATATTCTTATTACAACCAAACATAACTTAATACGTCATTTTCATCTGAGCTATAGTCACCCGCATGAGCTCATTTCCATTTGTATTTTCATATTATCATGAGTTGCTTAAAAGCTCCAATAAGTATGTCTGTGTTAGGTCCATTTCTTTTCCTTATTTGTCTTATAATTAATTCTTTCCTTTTTTGTTTATCAAACCAATGTTCTGGTGATATGATTTAGTCTGTATTTTCTAGAAGTTGTACTTCATGATGCTTAATTTAATTTAAGAAGGCGCACCGGCCGGATCAGAACTCCATCGGCCGTGGCGTCCGACAGTTCAAGATGGCTCTACTCCAATGCCTTGAGAAGGTGAGACACATCTCTCTCCCCCTTCCATATTGTTTGCATGTTCTAGCTAGCGTACGTGGTGTAGCGTAGCGTATGTTTGGTTGTAGGATCATATGGCACAATCAAAGAGAGGTGAATGATTGTCTCCACTTTTACCATCTGAAAACACAACACAGAGAAATACACGGGAAGCAATCTGGATTACCGAACAAAGACACCCGATCACAACTACTACTCGAACGTAGGTAGTCGTAAGCCTCAATCGCTCTGGTCGTACATGCTCGATACGACCAGATGCTCTATCGCCCGACTGCTCATTACGACCAGACGTTACGACCACCCGTCCCGAATGATAGCTCCGACCACTTGCTTACGACCACACGCTTCTGATCGCTCGCTCTGGCCACTTGCTTACGACCACTTGCATACGAGTGCTCAGATCGATCGCCGACTCGCTTCGATCGCTTGGCACGATCTCGAATCGACCGCCTGATCGTTCCGATCGGTCGGCTTGATCTCAGATCAATCGCCTACTTGATTCGATCGCTCTGCATGGCCACGACACACGTAGTCGTGACCTCCTTCTGCTTGACATCTTTAGTCATTCGACCACCACCCGAGCGAGGACACACGAAGACAAAACAAAGCACGTAAAGTGAAGATGAAAACAAGTTGTTGGAGAACCTCTTTTTGGGACAGATCTGATCTCTTATTTCATCATCGTGTTCCTGGCTACAAAGCACCTCATGACACCCCTAAAAGCCTTCTCTTGAAAGCCCTAAAACCCCTTTTTCATCTAGCCTACAACCACCCCTGATTTTATAGGCCAATGCATAAGACGTGTTCAACCCGAACACCTCAAAACAGTGTCCTTAACCACCTGAACACAAAATCTTATCTCTTCCTTAAATCAAGGGACCCAAAACCCTTATTAACATAGGTTTTAACCAACTTGTATAGGTTATGGACTCCATCCACAACTCTATACGACACACACGACAAAGCCTCTAGGATATCCCCTCCTGTATCTCCATCGTGCATCATCACTGCGTGCTCTCACGTGAGCTCGATCACCTCGCATGACCACCTGACCACCTGGACCTCAGATTACCCCCTCCTAGTCCCGGTCTTCCTCGTCACCGACCGTGATCGTCTCCATGCCTCCACGCAGCATCCACCTTGGACCTCCATGTGCTCCAGCATGAGCTCGACTACCTCGCATGACATCCCGATCACCTGGACCTCATATTACTCCCTCCTAGTCCTGGTCCTCCTCGTCATCGACCATGGTCATCTCCATGCCCATCTGCACATGCAAAGACCAAAGAAACCATCTCCTGGCAACACACATTAGCAAAACCCATCTTTGTCTATCCCCATACAAGAATCAATTCACCTACGACTATCCCTAGATCATTTATGACCATGCCTCAGAACACTTACGACCATCGCTAACTGAACCAAACCCTTCGATCACTCAATACGACCACTACCAAAGAGTACTCGTAACCCACAAGTACTTGGAAACCACTTGCACTGCAACTGATGACTGTCGAGTACCGACTACCGAGTATCGACCAGCCGCTACACGTACTTAAAGTCTATGAGTATAGACAACAATCCAATACCCGACCACTTACCGTGGTCATGAAACCACCACTACCGAGTACCGAGTCCTCCGACTACGAGTATCTCAAGCAACGACCATCCATCATTGACCACCACACCCCGACCAGTCAACAACTGGTCCAACCCGAGTACTTGATGTACTCGAAAGTCACATGAATGAAGCATATCGACCATGAAAGTCTACGAGTACCGACCGTGAAGCCTATGGCAACTGATCGCTAACGCTCTGACTACCAAAGGAAGAACAACAAACTGTGAAGTCTAGAAGTATCCACAAAACTGCCAAAGCTACGACCATCAAGTACTGTAGCTACGACCATGAAAGTAGTCTACAAAACCTACGATCATGGACGCAGTTTGCAAAAACTACGACCATGAAGGTAGTCTGCAAGACCTATGACCATCGAGTACTGTAGCTACTACCATAAAGATAGTCTGCAAATCCTACGACCATGGAAGTAGTCTGCAAAACCTACAATCATGGAGGCAGTTTGCAAAACCTATGACCATGGAGGCAGTATGCAAAACCTACGACCATGGAGGCAGTCTACAAAACCTATGACCATGGATGCAATCTACAAAACCTACGACTATAGAGTACAACTAGTAAATATCATGGTAGGCCAACGTGGTCAAAATATCATGATCGACAAGCGTGGTAAAAAATATCATGGTCGAACCATATGGTCGAAATATCATGGTCGAACCACGCGGTCAAAATATTATGGTTGACCAATATGGTCTAGAATATCATGGTCGAACCATGTGATCGAAAAATCATGGTTGAACCACGTGGTTGAAAAATCATTGTGGAACCACATGGTCGAAAAATATTTGCTGGACCATGTGGTTGAAAATTGATGGTCGAACCACGTGGTCAAACCATGTGGTTGAAAAAAATCATGGTCGACTAACACGGTCGAAATATCGTGGTTGACCGATGTGGTCGAAATATAATGGTTGACTTGCTTCGAGTACTGTTCACTGTATGAGTATTGTTCACTTTCAAGTACTATTCATTTTCAAGAATTGTTCATTTCTAGTCCTATAGTAGCCAAAGTCTTTCACACACAAGGTAGTCAAAGAAGTCTTCCGAGAGTTGGAGTCTTCCGAGTACACGACCGTGTGAGGCAAATCCAAACTGATGTCAAAGAAAAAATTTGCGGCCAAAACTAACGTGGTCGAGACCCATGTATGCTTCGGTCGATTTATACTTTTTGTTAGGTATCTGCATACGACGGTCGACTGGTCGAAACTACAGTGAACCAACAATATATATAGTGAACCGATCGTAAGGTCATATTGCCATGGTCGTGGCCACTGATCAAACATATCTTTTCATGTCTCTTCCTTCCATGTATTGTTTCTTTAAACTGGTCGTAATGAATTTTAGCCGTCAACATAATTTTTTAATTTAGTGATTACTTGTTTTAGATATACTAGCTGAATGCTCGTGCGTTGCTACGGATTTAAAAAAATTTAGAACATATTTGTATGCACGTTCCAACAAATTTTACCACCGTTAGTTTTAGAACATGTAGTATGATAAAATTTTAAAATCCATAGCAACGCACGGGTATTCAGCTAGTATTATGGTGCAGAGAGAGTAGCATTGGAATTGACCTGTCATCATTTTTATTCTCACTTAGCAAAGCAGAAGAAAAACACACGCCATTAATGAAATGATAACTTCACTAATCTGAATAACCATCCTCCTATCTCACTATCTTTTACAAATGAAAACCGGGCCGAGCCGGCCTGGTGCCAATGACCCCGGGTCCACGTTGGCGCACGCACCGCATCGACTCCGGCCAACTCCAAGCGCCGGAGCCAGCCAGCCCCCCACCGCACCCGCTTGCCGTTCCGCTGTTTCCATCCCGTTGACCCCCTTCCGCTCCGCTCCCCCCACCTTGTCGAACCCCACCAACCCACCGCGTGATGTCCTCCTCTCTGCTTCTCGCTTCCGCTCCACGCTGCACCGCTCGATCACCTGCCCACCTAACCTCCTCCTGTGATCTTGTCCCCCTAGCGAGGCCTAGATCTAGTGGCCCCTTGCTCGTGCGTGAGGCTGGCCGGTCGATGGTGTCCACCGTGGCACAGGCGGGCATGCTCGCGGCCTGCGTGGTGTTGTTCGTCCCCATGGGGCTCGCGGGTTGGCACCTCAGCTGCAACAAGGTGCTCTTCTTCTCTGGCGCGCTCTTCGTCTCCCTCGCCGTCGGCGTCCACCTCTCCCCATACCTCCCCTCCCTACCCCACCTCCTCGCCTCCTCCTTCGTCCCCCACCCCGCATCGTTGTCCTCGTCGTGCATCCCGTTCCTGCACCGCGTGTCGTGGGCGGACGCCGACGCCGGGGGAGCAGAAGGCAGCGGTGCGGCAAGAGGGGCAGGGGGCATGGGGAGGTGAAGCGGAGAGGGAGCGGAAGCAAGCAGAGCAGGAGGGGAGGGAGGCGAGAGAGGTTGGGTAGAAGAGGAGGTGGGAGATGGTAACTGTTGGTGGAAGTGAAGATGAGGGGTAGTTAGATATGAGAGAGAGGGAGACGGATGTTAGATAAATGGTCAAGATTTCAGTATTCAGATCGGACGGTTGAGCAGGGAGGAAGGAGAATGCACCAACCACCAACTCAAACTTATTAAATAGTAAAGATATTCATTCATGTTTTAAGTTCAGGACAAAATCGATGTCAATAGATGCCCCCTCAAAGTCCAGGTGCGAAAAATTTACTTTTAGATATGGAGCTCAACATGTATATTTTTTTAAGTATATTTTGGATACATCCAATGTATATATTTGGATGCGGATACATGAACACGTTTCAGGGTTGTGTATATACATGGACCATACAGCCATGTATGTGTTGGTTTTGCCCATACGCAATCCAAGGTACTAGCCTTCGTGTTTTTAGTGCTTATCCAAACTAAACCACTCTTATCTTTTAATTACAAAGAATTTGATCTGTGGGTGATGTACGTCATGTCGTTTGACTAATTTGCACATGATTTACGAGCTAACCGAACGCATACATTCTCACCCTTTATCTTCCGTGGTCATCTATCCTCTCCTTTGATTTCCTCCTGAACCTAAAACTTGGAGTCAAGTTTTCCTCTTCTCATTGAGTTATCGGCACTTCTGCATCACTCGTTATGACTTGCTTCTCCTTAATTGACTTTTACCCTCTTTTGTGCATAATAACTCTTTGCTATGTAGTGTCAGTGACTATCTTCTAAGTGCGTCAGCTTCTTTTTAGAAGGTAAAATTTTCCAATTCTCTCTCTATATATTTTTTTCTGTAGACTGCATTGTGCTTCCGTATATTGCATGCATAACAAAGGTATGTCATCTCGAATCGCATATTTGGAGATAATCTATCCTCCTATACGTGTACACATATTTCAGAGCGTTTTTATTTAATTGCACTACATGTATATTTATTTTTTAGATGGCGGGGGAACAATAACCCTTTTTGTCCCACTCAATGTCACTTTCAATGGTGGCAAGAAGGCAACTCTTTGAGCCTGATCTTGGTGAGATTGCCAACCCTATAATAAAAGAACACAAGATACCCTGGGGGATTATCGATTTCAGTCATCGTGGGTGGAAATCGGGTTCTTCATTTTTAGGTCTTTGCTATTATCCTCCAGCACCTTTGCCTTGACTTGACAAAATGGTGACCCTAGGTACCAGGATGGTTGAAGAAGGCCTCGGTTGGGGAATCACGACATTGAATATATTTCATCTCCGGCTAGCTTTGTTGAAGGAAAACATACGTCCTAAGGAACATTCTTTAGTTATAAAGGGGAGTAAGGATGATGTCGATTACATTTATGGTGTCATCTATTGTTCTCTAGGTGAATATTCCATTTCCCCTTCTTTACTGAGGTCCCTGCTAAAAAATGGAACCATTACATAAACACCTTTCTATTCCGCTGTGGCAAGCGCACCATTACCCTTCTTGACATGCATCAAATAGCTGGGTTGCCTTTGGATGAAGACATGTATGAGGAATATATACCACCGACCCATGAACTTGACCCATTCTTACTGCTATATTCCAACTTCTTGTCCCATCTATTAGATGTATGGAACAATCTCGCAGTGGGTATCGTTCGACTTGCAGTCTTATCTTTTTATTTTGTAAGCATCTCTTTTTTTTCTTTTTTTTATGGAAGTGCTTGTTTCTATGCATGGATGCATTGGCTTTGCGTGATGCACGCTTACAAGTGCTATCAGATCGATGTCGAAAAATCATGGTCGAACCATGTGGTCGGAAAATCAGGTCGAACCACGTGGTAAAAAAATATATAGTCGACTGACGCGGTCCAAATATCATGGTCAACCGGCGTGGTCGAAATACAATGGTTGACCAACTGTTTGCTTCGAGAACTGTTCACTATACGAGAACTGTTTACTTTCAAGTATTGTTTATTTTTTGAGTACTGTTTATTTTTCAAGTATTGTTCATTTCTAGTACTATAGCAGCCAAAGTCTTCCGCGCACAAGGCAGTCGAAGAAATCTTCCGAGTACACGACCACATGAGACAAATCCAACACTAACGTCGAAGAAAAACCTCACGACCAAAACTAATATAGTCGAGACCCATGTATGTTGTAGTCAATTTATAGTTTTTGTTATATCCGTATACGACTGTCAGTCGGTCAAAGCTACAGTAAACTAGTAGTATATACAATGAACCGATTGTAGGGTCGTCCTGTTATGGTCGTGGCCACTGATCAAACGTATCTTTTCATGTCTCTTCATTCTATGTATTGTTTCTTTAAACCGGTCGTAACGAATTTTAGTTATTAGCATAATTTATTAATTCAACATCACACCAAAGATGCCGTCACGTCGGCTGCTGCTGCCGCTTGTGAGCATCGCTGGAGCAGCCTGCATATCCGCTGCCGACTTTAGGGCATCTGTAGTGTATATAGCTTGCTGGCTCTTAAGGTGGGCCCCGCATCATTCTTAAGACCGACGCTGCACGTTTGAGGCCACCGTCGGCTGTAAAGAAGGGTCCACTCGGCTGTAAAGAAGGGGGATGTGACAGTTGGTAGTTGGGGAGAGAGAATAGTAGATGTAAAGAAAATTGTATTTTAATGCTTGTGGCCAGATCTTTAGCTTGAGGACCAGCCTCAAGCCTTTTTTGCTTATGGCCTACTTAAGGTCACTCCTGTAATGTATAAGGTCGACCTTAAGGTGGCTCATGTCCCTCTATTTTCATACACTACAGATGCCCTTAGCCGTGCTCTGAGTCTGATGGAGGAGAGGATGGTCGTCCAAGCAAGGAATAGAAGATTGGATCATTGACGGCGAGACACGGAGAGCGAGCAAGGGTGTCAATCATTTAGTTCTTCTCATCTGTGGGTTATTAGTCAATCAAAGTACTAATGGTGTTTGATTTTGGGATAAGTGGACATTGCATATGAACCATTTGTCGATGCGCTTCAGGTATTCTATGCTGACACAAAGAGTTATGAAACCACTGCAGGAAGTGCTAACATACAGAAATTCAATGAGGTAACAATCAGAACATTTTTTCAGTGGTTGTTTTGGTGATTTACTCATGAGTCATGACACTGGAACAATGTATGATAGGAAATGAACGAGATTAATGCATATATACAGACCAAGAAGGACTCTCAAGAATTGCTTGTTCTCAATAAGGAAAAGCTTGGAGTGTGGTATGATATAACTAAATGTATGAAAATTAAGGATTTTGCAGTTTACAATTGGATGTGGCATGCTCACGCATTGATGGATTGTTTTGGAATATTTGTTGACCTGAGCAGCATCAACGTTGGTGGCATTTTAGATGTTTTGCGATGGTGATGGTCACCACCCCAAAAGAGGCTGCAGACCTAATTTGGTCGTGAAACAGCGCAACACGAGGACAACTATGCTGGCCAGTAGAGATGGCAACGGGTAAATACCCATCGGGTATTGCCATTTCATACCCGTATCCGCTAGGTGTAAATTTACCCGTCGGGTTACCTGTATCCGCACGCGGGTAGGAAAATTTACCCATACCCGTACCCGCGCGGGTATTACTACCCGACGGGTAACCCGTACCCGCAAGCATACCCGGTTCAACACATAAGAATATCATCAATTTAGACATTCATTAATCATACATGCCAAGCACAAAAGCGTCTAATGATCAAAATTAGTACATCACATAAACATACTTGACATGACCATATCAACATATGACAAACAAATAAACAATCAACAAGTGGATAATAAAATTAACATTTGAGTGGGATGTCTAGTTGTCTAATGCGGGTATTCATTACCTGCGGGTAGGCGGGTATGGGTAGTATATACCCACACCCGCACCCGCCTACCCGGCGGGTAGAGGATTTCGCCCAATAACGTACCCATGGGTACATAAAATTTTCCATACCCGTCTCTTTATCAGGTAAAACCCGTCGGGTATTCGGGTATCGGGTACCCATTGCCATCTCTTAGTGGCCAGGTGTGGCGGAGACGCAATGTGAGTTATAGTGGAGCTCAATATATATTAGTGATATGTCTTAGAGATAATTATAGAGAAGATTATATTACTTCTATATTATGGTCTTTTGAATAATATATTATTTTATCCATTAAATACATATATTTCGTATTGATCAACAAGTATATGGTCAGTTCATGGAACTCTTCATTCATGTTTTGATGTTATTCTAAATTATCTCTGATTTTATATCATTATGTAGGACAATTATGATTTACAGATTAGCACATGTATTGATTGATGATCATATTTAATTGATTATGGATATGAGATATCAAATCAATAATGTAGACATATGTTAGAGAACATGATATTGAATTACCCACCATAAGACACTGCGGGAATTTTTATATTCTTAAGTGTCGTCAGTTGGTCTCATACATAATGTATGTAGAATCCTTAGACCTGAGAGCATCATTATTTTCTACATGTGTAATAGTTTACTTAGGGGTTACCAAGCAATACTTCGTAACTGAGTGGTCATAAAAGTAGCTTTCGGGTTTACGATGAAATATACGGAGGAATATAAGCGATCAAGATAGAATTTGTCCCTCCTATATAACAGGAGTGATATCTCTGGACCCCTCGATGTGGTTGGATTAAGTGCATGGGTATACCGAATGTGGTTGAGGAGTTAATCACAACTGAGTAATACACTATAGGTTCGAGTGAAGGATCGAGCTATCATAAGATGGCACATTGCTCGCCTTGAGTTCGATCTGGTATCATAAGGCAAAGAGATTAGTACATAAGCATTATATAGGTTCATCTGATATGATCTTTATGTATATTTGGAAGTTGTTATGTCCTGCTAGGGACCGCTACTGACTTATGGACCGGAAAGGAGTTTTTCGGCCCATAACCAAATAAACATGAATCTACAAGATCACACACTTAATAGGCTGGAATGATAAGGGTTCAATGATAATCTCCGAGTAAGATACGATATCTACTTGTATCAGATAAGAATTCGATTGGAGGTTATATAAGGAGAGGTGTTGGGGTTGAGGAAGGCATCCCGAAACACGCCCATCGTAACCCTAGCCGCCACCTCTCATAACCCCTGCCGTGCGTGCTGGTGCTAGTATGCTGACGTACGGTGTTCTATCCTTGGACGTGTGGACCTCGGTAGAGGAGTTGATGTGACTGCGGCATTGATCGGGACGATCGCGAGGAGGAGACGGTTGGCTAGAGAACGACCAACTACTACCACTACATTGACACGTTTTTCGTTGAATCGACTGCTTCAACTTTACTTTCACTGTACTGTGCATCTAGTGATAACAATTTATGATCTCTTACTTGTATGACTTTCTGTTTTACTTAATAGAAAATTTTAATATGTACTTAATATAGTTTATCTGTATCTCAACACTCGACTAGGTATGGTGAAAGAGCTAAGGACATAGCGTAGGCTAAGCAAAGCGGCGGAGGTGAAGCATGAGCTAGCGTGTGGAGCTTGGTCGGGTGTCACTTGCTCGGTGTGGTGGAGTAATATGATTCTTGTGATCTGTGATGCGTTTTTCATTGAATCGGCTGCTTTAACTCAACTTCTGATGTGCTGTGCGTCTAGTGGTAACAATACATGATCTCTTACTCTATGACTTCCTGTTTTAAATAATAAAATTTTTTAATCTATACTAGTATAATTTATTCATATTCCAACACTCGATAGGTATGGTGAAAGAGCTAAGGACATAGCGTAGGCTAAGAGCATCTCCAATAGTGACTTATGAGTTAGCTCTTGTTAAAGTTAATGTGTATGTGTAGATAGTTGCGCCTCCTAACAGTCTGTTGTAGAGTTTGTAATCGTGTGCGTGAGTTCCGCGCCTGTAAGCGCATTGTTAGGATCTCAGGCTCCCACGGTTTACCTGTGATTGCCTTGATATATAAACTGAACCGATCCAGTAGGATTGTGTGTTCTGGCCATTATCATTCTCTGAATTTTTACATGGTATCAGAGCCCCGATCCAATCCACGCTAAATCTCTTCTTCCTTCTTCCTTGTTCTTCATCATCATGTCGACGACTGGCAGTCTCCAACACAGTGGAAGCGCCGGCAGCCTCGTCTCCAACCCGTCGGCATCAACACAAGCTGGCATTCTTCCTGTTCCGGCCTTCAATCAAATGATCACCGTCAAGCTTTCCGGTGACAATTACCTTCTGTGGACTGCACAGTTGTTTCCCTATCTGAGAAGCCAAAGACTCATGGGCTTCATTGATGGAACTATCGCGCGCCCAGTTTCCGTCATTTCGGAGAGCGGCACAGATGGAATTGCGCGTTCCGTTGCCAATCCAGAGTTCAACACCTGGTATCAACAAGATCAGCTAGTGATGAGTGCAATTCTCTCATCTCTGACTGAAGGCGTCCTCGCACAGGTTGTCGGCTGCACCACTGCGAGGGAAGTCTGGTGTGCCATTGAACGGATGTTTGCGGCGAACTCGCGTGCTCAGATCATGCAAATTCGCATGCAATTGGCAACCATCCAGAAGAAGGACCTTTCCATCACCGACTACTTCCGCAAAGTGAAAGGGCTTGCCGACACGCTTGCAGTGATTGGCAAACGTCTTGAAGACGACGAGTTGATGGCTTACATGCTCCGTGGCCTGGGGCCGGAGTATGACTCACTCGTGACGAGTCTCACTACTCGCGCTGATGCGATTACCATCAACGACGTATATGCTCATATGCTCAGTTATGAGCTGAGGCTTGAGCAAAATAACACCAGTGTCCAAGTCAATCAGGTGAGCAGAATCCCTGCTCACAACAACAACCAACGTGGGCGAGGCCGTGGCCGCGGCAATGGTGGCCGCAACTCCGGTGGACGCAGTGCCGGAAGGAACTTCAACCAAGGAAACTCAAGCCAAGGAGGGCAGAAACAACTCTGCCAAATCTGCTTCCGCAACAACCATGATGCAGCAAATTGTTATCATCGTTTTGATCACAATTATGTTGCCAATGATGCCAAAATTGCAGCGGCTGTCACGAACAGTTATGCTGTAGATGCCAACTGGTATGCAGATTCTGGAGCCACCGACCACATCACTCCTGATTTGGAGCGTCTGACCGTGAAGGAACGCTATGGTGGTAACGATCGAGTACAGGTCGCCAACGGTTCAGGTTTGTCCATAGATCATGTTGGAAACTCGTTAATTACTGCTGCTCATCGTCCATTAGTTCTGAACAAAGTTCTTCACGTTCCTGCCATCAATAGACATTTGCTTTCAATTCACAAACTAGTTTCTGATAATAATGTTTATGCTGAGTTTCATCCTCATTGCCTCCTTGTCAAGGATCAAGCCACGAAGAACGTTCTTCTTAGAGGAGTCTGCAAAGATGGGCTCTACTTCATTCCACCAAATTCTTCTTGCCGAGCCTATATGTCAGCTAGACTTACCTCTGAACTTTGGCATCGTCGACTCGGACACCCGGCTCCTGCTGTTGTCCGTCAGATCCTAGAAGGAAATAATCTTGCTGTACTCTCAAATAATGAGTCTAAAGTTTGTGATGCATGTCAACAAGCTAAATCTCACCAATTACCTTTTCCAACTTCTTTACATGTTACTTCTTGTCCGCTTGAGCTGATCCACACGGATGTATGGGGTCCAGCCAAGATATCTGTAAACGGATATCGTTACTACATAAGCTTCATTGATGATTACAGCAGATTTTCTTGGATCTTCTTTCTTAAAAACAAATCTGATGTTGAATCTACCTTCCTTCAATTTCAATGTCATGTCGAACGCTTGCTAGGGAGAAAGATACTAGCAGTTCAATCGGATTGGGGTGGAGAATATCACCGATTGCATAAACATTTCACTCAAGTAGGCATAGCACATCAGATCTCTAGCCCCCACACTCATCAACAAAACGGTCTAGTTGAGAGAAAGCACAGACATATTGTCGAGACTGGCATCTCACTCCTTGCTCAATCTCACATGCCCATTCGTTTTTGGGATGAAGCATTCCACTCTGCGTGCTTTCTCATTAATCGGATGCCCAGTACAGTAATCAAAGGTGACACTCCTCTGCACAGACTTCTTGGCAAAAATCCTGACTACAGGTTTTTGAAAGTGTTCGGGTGTGCTTGCTGGCCCAACCTCAGAGCCTATAGTCCAAACAAGCTCAGTTTCAGATCCAGAGAATGTGTTTTCGTAGGTTACAGTGCCAGTCATAAGGGCTACAAGTGTCTTGACCGACAGACTGGAAGAATATATATTTCCCGAGACGTTGTTTTCGACGAGAGTGTTTTTCCCTTTCAAAGAAAACAAGATCAGTCTACTTATCCTACACAAACAGCTCACCAACCTGTCCTTCTCCCATCTGTCACTAATCTGAATCAGTATTCAGAGGCTTTTCTCACTGAAACAGACCTAATAACTGACGATCTTGCTGATATTCCAAATAATACAACCACGAGCAGTCCTGTAATTGATGATCTTCCAACTGATATTGGACATACTCCTACTGCTGACGATACTGTTCATAATCAGGCTATTGCAGGAGATTCTGGAGCTGTAAGGTCTTGTGATGCCTCCACTGAAGAAGCAACGTCTGCAGTTTCTGAACAGCAGCAGCGTACACAGCAATCAAGTCATCAAATGCGCACAAGACTCAAGGATAACATAATCAGACCCAAACAGTATACTGATGGCACTGTCAGATATTTAGCAATTGCTCAAACTCAATCTTCAATGTCTGTACCTGCAGAACCGAAGTCACACATTGAAGCTATGCAACACAGTCAGTGGAGAAAGGCCATGGATGCTGAATATTCAGCACTTCTGAAAAATGAAACCTGGACACTTGTTCCTCCTCAGAAAGGGTTGAATCTTATTGATTGCAGGTGGGTTTTCAAGGTTAAAAGAAATGCTGATGGTTCCATTGAACGGTACAAAGCTCGGTTGGTAGCCAAGGGGTTCAAGCAACGTTTTGGAGTAGACTATCAAGATACTTATAGTCCGGTTATCAAGCCAACAACAATTAGAACCGTTATAGCGCTGGCAATCTCTAGAGGTTGGTCAATGAGGCAGATAGATGTGCAAAATGCCTTCCTGCATGGTCTCCTAAAGGAGGATGTCTATATGGTTCAACCTCCTGGGTATGAAAGCTCACAAGTGCCGAACAATTATATTTGCAAGCTTAACAAAGCTCTATATGGCTTGAAACAGGCGCCGCGTGCATGGCATTCCCGTTTAACGGACAAACTGCAGAGTTTGGGTTTCAAGCCGTCACAAGCTGATGCCTCGTTGTTCATCCTCAAACAAACATCCCTGACAATGTATATGTTGATTTATGTTGATGACATAATTATTGCGAGCTCCTCTTCAATTGCTACTGACAAACTTATTCAGAAGTTAACAATGGAGTTTGCAGTCAAGGATTTGGGAGAGTTGAATTACTTCCTGGGTGTTGAAGTCATTCCTAGCAGAGGGAGTGTAATATTGTCACAAAGAAGGTATGCTCAAGATCTTTTGCAGAGAGCCAATATGGACAAATGCAAACCAATGTCCACTCCAATGGCGCCTGGAGAGAAGTTAACCAGAGATCAGGGTGTTCCATTGACAGGAGATGAACTGTTCCAGTACAGAAGTATTGTCGGCGGATTACAGTATCTAACCTTGACAAGGCCTGATCTCTCGTTTGTGGTAAATAGGGTTTGTCAGTTCATTCAGTCGCCCACTGACAGACATTGGCAGGTTGTCAAGAGGATACTTCGGTATGTGAAAGGAACGGTTGGACATGGTCTGAAGTTTCAAAAGTCAGACAGCGATATATTAAATGCCTTCTCGGATGCGGATTGGGCAGGGTCACCTGAAGATCGTCGCTCAACCAGTGGCTTCGCTGTTTTACTCGGATCAAATCTCGTATCATGGAGTTCTAGGAAACAGCAAACAGTTTCTCGTTCTAGCACCGAAGCTGAGTACAAAGCAATTGCCAATGTAACAGCTGAATTAATATGGCTTCAAACACTGCTGAAAGAGTTAGGCATATATCAGTCTGAAGCTCCGGTGTTATGGTGCGACAACCTTGGCGCTACTTACCTGACGGCCAACCCAGTTTTTCACGCCCGTACAAAGCATATCGAGGTGGACTTCCATTTTGTCAGGGAACAAGTTGCTCGTCAGGCTCTAAAGGTCCGGTTTATTTCCTCCAAAGATCAATTGGCTGATGTGTTCACCAAGGCGCTGTCCAAGGCTTTGTTTATTCAGAATTGTCGCAATCTCAACCTAGTGTCACGAGGTTGTGATTGAGGGGGCCTGTTAAAGTTAATGTGTATGTGTAGATAGTTGCGCCTCCTAACAGTCTGTTGTAGAGTTTGTAATCGTGTGCGTGAGTTCCGCGCCTGTAAGCGCATTGTTAGGATCTCAGGCTCCCACGGTTTACCTGTGATTGCCTTGATATATAAACTGAACCGATCCAGTAGGATTGTGTGTTCTGGCCATTATCATTCTCTGAATTTTTACAGCTCTAATCATATTATTTCATATTTTAATAGAAGAGAGAGAAAAGTTATCTCTTGATCAAGAGCTAGTCTCATACACACATTCCAAGATTATGTGAGAGTGTCATATGAAGCTATTTATGTTATAAGCTATGTGCTAAAAGTTAGTACTATTGAAAAAGTTGTCTTAGAGTTAGTAATTAGCTCATACTGTTGGAGATGCTCTAAGCAAAGCGGCGGAGGTGAAGCATGAGCTAGCGTGTGGAGCTCGGTCGGGTGTCACGTGCCCGATGTGGTGGAGTAATATGATTCTTGTGATCTGTGACAATGCACAGTCGTTTAGTTAGTATATTAAAACATAAATCCAACTCTAATCACGACGGTGGGCTCGAGAATCTAGTAGCAGCTAGTACGTAGGCTAGCTAGACACAGAAACAGTCTAGAGGCATATTGTAATCACTCTTGTACTATGCTTAAACCTTTAATCAACACAATACAGGACTTCCAAAAATAATAACAAAATGCGCATGATCTACCATTGGATAGCTAGCCCTCTTACCAAGCTGGAAAGAGTGCAGTGGTAGTACAAAGTTTATTGCGAAATCTACAAACTGAAATAAACATTTCGCGTACAGACTGAGAAGCTGGCCCTGCATGGCTGCATGCCTGCCTAACTAGCTTAGCTACAAACATAAAGCAGCTTAGCCTCTAGCGCCGCCCGGCTGGGACTCTAGGGCCGCTCTTCTCCCAGACGCAGTAGTTATTGCCGTGAGCGACCACGTGGAAGTCCGACGGGATCACGTTGCCAGCGTCGTACCTCGGCCCAATTTTGGTGATGACTTTCTCGTCGATCATCGCCACGTACAAGTCGCTCTCCGCCGCCAGGATGCGCAGCTTGCTCCCGGCGTTGATCCCGTTGCGCTTCCTCACCGCCGCCAGCGCGTTGATCTCTTGCTTCAGGTTCCAGTTGAACACGTGATCGTAGAACTACACCAGCACAGAACAAATTAGGCGTCATGCATCAACGAAGCTAGGGGTGGAAAAAAAGCTCGTTAGTGGGCTCGTTGGCTCGGTTCAAAATTGCTTCAATTATACTTGTTAATTGGTTAAACATTAAAATGAGTTGATTTTAAATGAATTTGAATTTTGCTCAAGCTCGGCTCGGCTCGGCTCGTTAGCTCGTTTCTAAAAATACTTTTAAATTATCCGTAAAATGATATTAAATCAAAATATGCCAATTTTAGAAAAAGCTCGATAAGACGAGCAGTTGGCTCGATATCCACCCCTAAACGAAGCATCGATATGAATATAAGTGTGATCACTAGGGATCGACTTACGATGCATGGTACTCCAGGGTGGGTGAGGATGTAGGCGTAGCCCTGCATGACCTTGTCAGCCGGGAATGGCCACATCCTCTGCGTCGACCCCGTGTCGTGGTTGTCGACGAACGTAACCGCCTTCTCCGGCAACCAGCCGATCATCCCCGGCGCCTTGCCGTCCTTGTCCCGCATCCGCCACAACTCGCCCTGCACCGCCGACTGCAGGATGCCCTTCGTCGTGAAGTCGAACGCCGTCGCAGGGCCGCCCACCTCCATCACCCAGTTCACTAGCTCCTGCCGCTCGCCGTCCTGGTTGTTGGACGGCTTCCCGTCGCCGTCGTAGCTCAGGGAGCTCCATATCTCCGCGACGAGGAAGCCTGGCTTAACGTTCTGGACGTACATCTTGGCGATGGCCGACGAGTAGCCCTTGGCGAAGTCGAGGCGCCAGCCGTCGAATCCGAGGTCTCTCTTTAGCCAGTTGAGCCACTCGGAGAGCTCCCGCTGGACGCGCGGGTTGAGGTGGTCGATGTCGGGGGCGGCGGCGAAGTCGGCGCCGGTGTCGCGGTGGCCCGTGCCGTCGGAGTACTTGGTGTCGTCGCTGCAGATCATGCCGGGGCCCCAGTCCAGGCGGCCGTCGGGCCCGCCGCCCTTGAAGATGCAGTAGACGCCGCGGCTGTCCTTCTCCTCGGCGCAGCGGTGGTTGATGACGATGTCCGCCACGCACTTGATTCCCCTGGCGTGGAACGCGGCGATGAGCGACTTGAGCTCCGCCTTTGTGCCGTACTTGGACGCGTTCACGTCGTAGAGCCGGCCCGGCATGTAGCCTGCATGCAAAGAAACACGTATTTGCAGAGTTAGAGCAAATACAATAATGCTGACTAGGTCGCCTTTAGCGAAATTCACGTTAACACAATCCTAAATGAAAGAGAGAGAAAAGAGGAGAGAGAGTCACGCTGCCCCTCATACAAGAGGTGACCTCTAGCACATTATACGAGGAGTTACGGGCAGCTTGGAGGCG
This sequence comes from Dendrocalamus latiflorus, assembly GCA_017311315.1. Lineage (NCBI taxonomy): Eukaryota > Viridiplantae > Streptophyta > Magnoliopsida > Poales > Poaceae > Dendrocalamus > Dendrocalamus latiflorus. Next base: position 11,388,047 of record CM029626.1, read on the forward strand.
ATGTTAGTTCTTAGAGCAAGTACAATAATGCTGACTAGGTCGCCTCTGATATATTTATGCAAGTATTAAATGTTTGAGTGCTTTAATAAAGGTAACATCTCCTCAACTTATTGTATTAGTTACCTCTACCATGAGCCACTTGTACTCTTTTTGCTTATTTGACTAGTCCTAAAGGTGACAACTACCTCTTCTATTAAACTTACTCTTAGGGGTCAGAATCCAGACGTGTGAAACAGAAGAGTTAGAGAGGAATGTAACGAGTAACGACAGAAGGATTTGCCTTGGGGTGAAACAGAGTGCGAAGGTGGGGGGAGCCAGACGTGTGTGACCCCGGCGCTGGCGATGTCGCCCACCTGGCCCTTGAGCATGTTGTACCAGCCCCCCTGTTTCTTCCACGAGTCCCAGTTAAACACCTGCATGCGTGCACGAAACCAACCAAATTAGCAAAAGAGAACACGGTTAACTAGTACAACCACGTGTTACTCTCTCCGTCATAAAAGAAAATCATTTTAGAGGAAGCCAATTATTGTAAACTTTAATTTCAGGCAGAAATGTACTATACATATGTAAGCACCTGGAAGAGGATCTGTGTCTGCGCACGCACGTCGGTCGAGAGCCAGGGCAGCACCACGAGGAGCCCACACAGGGCGGCGAGCTGCTTCGCCATAACCTCACTGTACTGTTCCTACGTGCGTACACTTGTATGCCTCTTTCCGTAGGAGTACTACTACTACTCGTCGTCGCGGCGTACTTGGCTAGTCAGAGCTCACTTGGACAAGGGACGACTTTGCTGTGTGGAGCAGCCACGTCTCCGGACAGGTATTTATAGAGAGACGGCGGGGATGCTCCCGCCGTCGTCGCGTGTGTTCTGGATGTGACCCGAATCGAATGGATAATAAGTCAGTGCCGTCTTTCATTTCGCGGCGAAAAAGCGCGGCCGGCCGGCCGGCCAGCTAGTATGTCGGGACCTTGGCCTTCACGGCCTACGTAGGAGCGTACGCTACCTACTAATTGAACCTATCCTTCAATTTAAGGCAGCGGGGAAGCGTTTAAAGGCGTTCTATCCACGTATACTATACAAGTAGTACAGCATGCGTGTACGCACAGGTGTACTTGGGATAAGCTCATTTTGTTGTGACGTTTGTGTACTCGTGGATGATGCGCGCACATCACGAGCAACACCATCGAGTATATCCGTAGACAGTAGCAGTGCAGCAGTAATGGGGCTAGCTGCTTATTTTGGGTCTGTTTCGTGAATTCCCCGTGGTTAAGATTTTTAAATTTTAATCATTAATATATATATATATATATATATTGACTATATAAAAATAATATAATTAGATTTGTCTTACAAATTTTTTATAATATATATATATTATTTTTACTACTATATTATGATAATAAATCATAATCAAAGTTTTACATTAAAGACCGTAAAAAATAAAAAAAATGATCTACATTTGTACACAAAGGGAGTGACTAAGTATCCCAACTGTGTGTGTGTGTTGGGGGAATGGGGAGGCAGTGGCAAAGGCCAAAGCTCCAATAGACCTCGATGGCGCTAGTGAGGTGCCGTGGGGGAGGAGCCATGCAAGCGACATGCAGAAGTGCACACGACAGCTCCATGCTAGAGGAGTGTCCCAGAAGGTTAGGGATTCGTCGTAAAGGATTCGGACAAGAGATATGGAGCACTGAATTTTGATCCGACGATGTAAAAATTTGACTATGAAGAACCATATGAGAAGGTTTAAAATTCTATTGTGATAAATAATTTTTGCTTTAGAGGGTGAAAATGTAGAATTTGCAAATTTTTCTAGACAACTTGTGTTGCTTCTGCCAAAATGGATGATTCTGAAAAATTGAGTCATGGATTGATTTGGGTTAGCCTAGGTCAATGCATATATGTTACATGAAGCATGTTTTAACTAATGTTGGTCAAGTTGTGAAAAACTTGACCCGAAAACGATTTCTTGGTCTTTGGAAGTGCAGGGTCGTTTGGAGTCAACCGTGGCCAACGACGAGGATTGGAACTTTGCTCATGGAGGAGTCGAGGCCCAGAATGACTAAAGATGCAGGGTGAGATAGCTGAACTCAAACATGGCACAAGGAAGGTGAAAAATATTAAAAAGTTCGAGCGACTGATTGCATTATGTGATTTAATTGGTCTAAGCGAGGCGTGGTCTGGTAGAATCAGAACGGAAGAGACTTACCGACACATGGCAAGTCAGTGGTGCATCAATACATGGCAAGTATGGCGATTGCTTGTAAGAGAAGATGAAGAACGAGTCAAGAAAGAGAATTTTGGTAAGTTGATCAAAATACAGAAACTATCTTAGATCAAAACCGCAGCGCTTAAGAAGACAGTTTAGGTCAAGGAGGAGCTAAGATGATCCAGTAGATCAAAGGCTAAGGACTTAGTGGATTCTGACTTACGTGCTTTGAAAAACGTGCATAAATGCAATGTGTGAGTAAAATCCATTTTGTGTGAGGTTAACAGTTTTATCTATTCTGTGCTAATTAGTAGATAGTATCCATTACGATTAGATGGGACTGATTATCATGTCTATTTAACAGGTTATGATGGAGACTTGCAAGTTAACTATTCAATCATTCTAGCTTTTTTGTTGAAACTAAGTGTTCTATGGTTAGGGTTTGAGAAGTGTGAGTATTGTAGTGTGTTCTCTTGCACTTTAGGTGGAGTGGCTATAAAATCTTCATCCTTAAGTAGCAATATATCAACTTTTTTTTATCTCTCATAGATCTATCTTGTTTTTATTGATTTGCTCTTGTTTTGGTTGGTTCTGATCTTGCATCTCCCCTTTCTTATTCTTGATGGATACCAAGGATGAGTAAGTAATAAAAATATATTTTGGAAATCAATATCGATGCATCTAGGCATTAGGTTTGACAAGTTATTGAAGTTACATGGTTTTTGCTTAATTCGGCATCTCCGAGTGGTTTCTTGATCCAATTGTTTTTCCTCGATTCCTTAGATGTTCTAACTTATTGTGATGTGTGGAAATATATCTAGAGCCATCTTGGCTATCAATCACCCACAGCAAGTCATATTCACCGTTTTTTGCTCGGTTTTAGTGCAACATTCGTTGTTGTGATATGTGAAAATACTTCTAGTGCCATTTCTTGATCGTTGTTTGGAATAGATTCTTGACATTCTAGAAAAGGTGCATACCAAATTTCAAATGATTTGGAGTCTTAGTTTGAAAGTATGCTTAATATGATTTTGGCCCGGTTTTGATACAACAGAGCTTTACGAACCAAAATATCCAATTCTCTCAAATTCTTTCAAGATTTTTTGGTCAAGATAGGTTTTAAGGTCATGATCTAGCCTTGATTTAAGTTTCATGTCTTTGGATTTACAGATCAAAAGTTACATGGATTTTTAAATTTAGAATAGTGTTGTGTTTACTTTTCACTGGGCTGAAATTACTGTAGCACATTGATTTTCAGAATTTCGTGTTTTTGAACTTCATAGCTATTGAAGTACTATGAAGTGAAAAATCAGTGAATACTTAGAGATAAATTTAAAGGTGACATTTACTCTTTATTGCCATACCGGTCCTACAGACCGATTTCTTTCATAATGCTGACTGACAAATCCTTAGTTTATGACTTTATATCAAGCAAAGGTGTTAAAAAGCCTCTTGTGCCTATGATTTGGGTAAGTGAACTCAAGTCGAGCTTGATCGAAAGTATTAGTTGGGTATACGGTGCATTAATGCTTGTGTATACGCCTGTACGAAGTCTTATCCTAATCCCACATACGTAATGCATGAGCTAATATATCGGAAGTGTAAAAATACAAAATACGAGTCAACGAGGGACACGCGTCGCGTCTAGATCTAGGCATTACGTAAGGAACACCATGCATGCAGGCCAGTGTGTGTGGATAAGTCCACGTACGTGGATTTTCGGTGCTGGCATCGTCTTGGCAAAAAAACATATGCGCGTGTTTTGCTAAACGTCTTAAAATTGTGTCCGTCTTCGTTAGACGACGAAACGGATTATATGGGATAGCGTGTTTGTTTAGACGGGTATATTGGATAGAGTTGCTATACCATCCCATGCATGTAGGAGTTGGAGTTTTTTCATGCATGCCATGGCAGCTGCTTGATCTCATCCGAAAGAGAACGAAGCCGTCTTTTGGCCCGGGTGCTCGCTGCCACTGAACTCCTCCATTGACCATTGTCAAAGTTTTCCACTCCATTGTCAATATATGGAAGTGGCTTAACACAACGATGCAGGTCTCTCTTCCGATCCAGTGCCATGTATGCATTGTCATTCAATAGCCTCTGATCCACAGATCCAGTAGGACACGTACGCACGTAATCCCTGCGGCCTGTGCACATCGAGCGGCCATGGTTAAGTTTCTGCCACAGCCGGCCGGCCGCCGCCCGCATTTTCTGACCAGTCCCGTCGGCTCTATCCGAATTCAAGGTGCCGCTCGATTGGCCTGTAATAAACTAGTTTATGGTTAAAATTGTACTATAATTGATTAAAATTATACTGTAGTTGATGATAATTTATTTGGTGTAACTATATTTAACAAAATTAATAATAAAAAATAAATTAGCCTATCAAGGACAATACAAACAAATACGAGAAAAAGAACTAGCAAAAAAGCTAAAAATCAAAAACCAAAAAAGATAAACTTTAAAAATAGTAAAAATTAAATTAAAAGTTAGAAACTCAAATCAAAACGAACGGATCCAAAGGGCCTGTTTGGGAGAGCTCCACCAGCTCCAAATCCACGAAAAACAGATCCGGATTCAATTTTGCTAGCCAAACAGTTCTAACTCCAGCAGCTCCACCGTGGATCTGCTCCACCAAAACCATGGATCTGACTCCAGATCCACCAAATTGATGGAGTACCTTAAGGGGTGCTCCAACAAACTCAAGTTGGTGGAGTTGGGGAAAATTACCCACTGCCACTGGTTACACAAGATACCGGTTCGTTCTAATTTTTTCTTTCTTCTTCCCGTCGCCGACCAGAGCCTTCCCTCGCCGCGCGCCGCTTCTCCGCCGCCGCCCACACCATGGCCTGCTAGCCCTCGCCGCATGCTGCCGCCGCGAGATTGGCCCGTGCCATGGCCGCGCCCGCGCCCGGTCCGGCCGTGGCCGCGCCCACGCGCCCACGCCCCGCCATGGCCATGGCTGCCGCCGTGCGCCTCGCCTGGCCCGGCCGTGGCCATGGCTGCCGCCATGCGCCTCGCCCGACGGCGCCGCCTCGCGGGAGCCAGCCCTGACAACCCGCCACCGCGCTCACTTCGTCCTCGCACGCTCGTGGATTCTTTTTTTTCCTCGCGCCCGAGCCGGAGGAAGAAGAAGGAAGTCCGTGGATCCTTTTTTTCATTTTGCCCCCTGACGCGTGGGGTCCAGGTGGAAGTGAGATAGAGAGGGAGGTGGAGCTGTACCAAACACTTTGTCGAATCCTAGATCTACGATGGAGCTGCTCCACGGTGGATCCAGGTGAATCTGATAGATCTGGAGCTGGTGGAGCTTTCTCAAACAGGCCAAAGTGGTGTGGCTGATCCGGATAAGCTCTATACGTTGGGAAATTTAACTTTTTGCCATCCTTAAGAATGTCACATATCCAAATGCCATCCTCTACATTGCAATTAATCTTTTGCCACTCTCGAGCCTACGTGGCGCCTAGTCACCCGCCACGCTGGCCGCGCCCGCGCTGCGCCCGCTCCTCCGGCGGCGCGCCGCCGCCCGCGCCTCCCCGCTCGCCGGCGCCCGCGCCCGCGCCTCCGCCTCTGCCTCCGGCCCCGCGCCGCCGCCCGTGCCTCCCTGCTCGCACCTCCGCCTCCGTCGGCGCGCCGCCTCCCCGCTCGCCCGCGCCCGCGCCTCATCTTCCCCAAGTCCGGCGCCGGGATCCCGCCGGTGAAGCGCTGCGTCTCAGGCCAATTCATCGCGCGTGGGGCATCTCCAGGGCACCCCGAGCACATCCCCCACCTCGCCGGACCCCACCGCCCTCCCCAGCGAGCCGCCGCCGTCTTCATCCTCGCCGCCAAGCTCCCTCTCGCCGCCGGCCCGCCCTGCTCCATCTCGGCCTCGACCGACGCCCCAGGTGAGCTCCGGGATGCCCGTAGATGCTTCACCGTCAAGGAATCGGGCTCCCACCGCCCGAGCCGCCGGTGTCCTCGGTCCCCTGTCTCGGTCGCGGGGACGGAGGCGGAGGCGCAGGCGCGGGCGAGCGGGGAGTCGCGGGCGGCGGCGCGGGGCTGGAGGCGGAGGCGGAGGCGGAGGCACGAGCGCCGGCGAGCGGGGAGGCGCGGGCAGCGGCGCGCCGCTGGAGGCGGAGGCGCGGGCGCGGGCGAGCGGGGAGGCGGCGCGCCGACGGAGGCGGAGGCGCGGGCGCGGGCGCGGGCGCAGGCGAGCGGGGAGGCGTGGGCGGCGGCGCGGGGCCGGAGGCGGAGGCGGCGGCGCGGGCGCCGGCGAGCGGGGAGGCGCAGGCGGCGGCGCTCCGCCGGAGGCGCGGGCACAGCGCGGGCGCGGCCAGCGTGGCGGGTGACTAGGCGCCACGTAGGCTCGAGAGTGGCAAAAGATTAATTGCAATGTAGAGGATGACATTTGGATATGTGACATTCTTAAGGATGGCAAAAAGTTAAATTTCCCCTATACGTTTGACTTCAATCTCGCCGCATTTGCGACGAAGTTATTGCTAGATGAGTAGCTCTTTGTAGGCCGGAGGATGCATGTAGCTAGGCCGGCCCAGGAAGGCCAGGTTAAGCGTTATCTGCAGATTTTATTATTCGTGGGAATTTGTGCCACTTACATTGGGCTGGAAAACGCGCAGATACGCATGTCGGCTCGGATCTGGAATTTGGTCCACGAATAAAACTGCATACTGAGTGGAATAGTGCGAACCTGGGCTCCCCTCCAAAAGTCTTTGAACCCCTCGTGAGTGGAATTGTGAGAAGCGTAGATTGGTCGACAGAGACATGCCGAGTATGACTCCACTTCAAATCCGTATTGTTCACTGTTACTAGCTGAATGCCCGTACGTTGCTACGGATTTTTAAAATTTATCATACTATATGTTTTAAAACTCGCGGGTGGTAAAATTTTTTAGAATTTACATACAATCATGTTCGACTCTTAACCAAAACCTCATCAGTTGCAAATATTAAAGGACCAAGTCATATGTGTAAAGTACAAGGACTACATCACAAGATTTGCTCTCTCACCCAACTAATGTCACTCATTAAATCACATATATGGAAACATAAGGGGTGTTTGGTTGCCAGCCACAGTTTACCACACCTAAGGTTAGGCAAGTTTGACCAACTTTGGGAGCTGTTTGGTTGCAGCCACAGTTGTGGCATGATTCTCTTAGGACCCACGCGTCAATGACTCAAAAAAGTGTGGCAAGATTCCCTTAGGCTTGCTAAGGTGTGGCAAAGAATTTGAATACCTCAACTTAGGCAAGTGTGGCAATTTTTGTTGGCAAAGTGTGGCTAGCAACCAAACAGCCCCATAGAAAGAGCATATAGCAAAAGAAAAAGGTAAACAGAAATTTTGAATTAGCTACACACATGGGATGAAGACACAAAGGAGCACAGCAAGACGCAAATAGCCATGGAAGCTACGAACTTCGGAGCGACAATGACCTTCCCAGCAAGCGTCTGTCATTTGCTATCTTCATAAGAGATGCACAAATTGTATTTACGGCGCCACTGCTCTCAACAAAAGCATCATGCGCTGCCTACTTAAGAAAACAATGATGAGATTAAGTGATTAACGCATGTTGATGAAATATTATAAGATATAGACTGAAAAGAACAACTTTGAACAAAAGTTGTGTGCGTGTTGGTCGTGAAAAGGAAGGCCTTTGCTATAACAGAGAATAGAGCCTAAGAAATAGCATCAAATAAAACAATTAAAAGTAAGTGATTTCGTAATGGCACAGGGTTAGTAACTGATAAGGATCTTCAACAAATCACCTTTTGTTGACAAATGCTTTAAATCCATGTTTCCGAGGTTTACTAAAAACTGGTTGAAATTTTCTGCAAGTATTAAGCTATGTCCAACAATGCAATTACAGAGTCCAGTCATCTTAAATGATTTTTTTATGGACTTCCAACCCCTATAAGCAATTTCAAGAAATGCTTAAGTGTGCACATAACCACTTACCAAAGCTTCAAACTTGTTCTTTGCAGTCACAAAAGGTAGATATGTTTCCTCAGCAACCACAACAGCAGTTTTAACATCAAATCTGAAATGAACAAGTACAATTTTAACTAAATGAGTCGAAGAGAGAGAATAAACAAAGAGATTAAGAAATTCAAGGAACTAATAATCTGATTAAAAGTCATCATAATCAAGCGAGTAACCATAACATATAGTTTTGGTTAACCATATATAAGAGAAAACCATTTCAAATTCAGGACATTACTCATTTTAAGTACCATATAAAGGTTAGAAAGCAGAGATTAAACTGGCATTTGATAGTAGTGAAACTACTTAAAATTTACAGATTCATCTGGATTATGGTCAAAACACTATGGATAGTAGGGTTACATGGATTCTTTCCCCAAGGAGACAATTTGGTCATTAAATACTAAGGAATTGTGGAAAAAAAGAGAGAGAATTTAGATAAGACCACAGATCAAAATGAGTTAATAAAGAGTAAGAATGTAAACAAATTATCTCAACCAGAAATTTGAAAATTTTCCTTTCTTAGTGTTCAAGCCAGTTCCAACTGCAGTTCCACCTTGAGCTAGCTGCTCACCAAGGAAAATGACCAGAAAATGTTCATTTTATGTGTACCATTTGAGAAGAGAATGAGAATTAGTATAGTACCTGATACATCCGTGGTAAGGTACAAACAATGTGATCAATTCCATATTTCACCTGCAAATAGAGTTTAGAACAATTGATAACTCTCTCTGTCAATCTAAAGTGCACGGTAATCAATAAGACAAGAATAGATGCTGGAGCCTGGAACAATGCCTACCTGCATAGCATAACCACTGAACTCTTGGCCAAGAGTCAACAGGGTGGCATCTTGGGTACGTGTACACACTGTCATTTAGCTACTGGAGTTGCCTACGAAAAATGTTAACATGCCATCCAAACCAGATTATTAGCTTATTGTAAAATACGTGCGTTGCTGCGGATTAAAACATAATCGTAACATTTAAAAAGTCTAATTGCAAAATGATAGGGAGCAAAGGAAATACTCTAAAATTAGTCTATCAAACAAGAACACTATAGATCAGTGGCGAAGCTAGGAATAAAATTGAGGCTAGGCTGAATCTTTTGTCGGACTAAACTAAATTGACATAAACATAGTGTTTTACTTTTTACAGAATCTCAAATTCATATAGAAACACACAATTAGAGAGAAATAATGCAAAATAAAGAAATATAAAGTAGGTACCTCGAAAGTCGATAATACGAAACGCATACTCAAGAATATATAATTATTCTACCATGAGTGCAGATTAGCGATAAGTCACTGACATGCGTCATATTTACATATATTTACTTGTTATTTTACCCCATTATTCTTCACATTTTGGAACCATTTATCATCATTTACACGCTTTTATATAATTAATTGCTCAATTTGGATCATTTTACATTTTTTGTGCTTTTCCGCAGGCCGGCGCGATTAAGGCGCATAAAACGACAAATCTGGACTTTCGGAACTGTCCGTACAGTTGTACGCGTCGTCACAGATGCGTGGGATCAATTCGCGAAGAAATCGGAGTTCTAGAGGGCCAGAACTGAAGAAAGGAAATGGGAGAAGGACCTCCTTGTAAACCCTAGCTTCTTGGAGGACTAATCTGCAAAGTGCTAAAAATCCCCCAAACCCTTAAGCCCTCGCCGCCGCCTGGGGGAATCTTTTGAGCCCGGTTCTTCTTCTACCTCTGCTCCCTGTTTGCTTCCTCCCCTATTCTCCTCCAAATCCGGCCGCCGGCGAGCGCCGGGCCGCAGCTCACCGGTGCGCCACCGTCTCTCCGCCGCAGCTTCTCATAGCTCCTCCACCCATGCGCCGCCAAACCACACCGCCGCCCCTTCCGCGCTGGCCACCGACGAGCCGCATCATCCCGTGCGCCGCCGCCTTCACATCTCCGCCACGATCACCTCCACTCCCGAGCGCCCCCGCCACTTCTCCATTCCACCGTAGAGCGCCGCCGTCCTCATCTGCTCACTCCACCAAGCGCACCACCGCGCCACCGTCTCTCTGCCGCCTCTCTTCTCCATCTGCGCCCCCGCACCTCCACCAAGCGCCGCCATCCGTCTCCTCCTCTCTCGGCCGACCTTTTCCTTGCGCCGCCTCTCCTCTTCTCCGGCCACCGCGCCATTGCATCCACCGCCGCCTTTCTTCCTTAGCCCCCTCCTGCTTCTCTTCTCCTCCTCCCTGCTCACCTCTCTTCACCGGCCACATCGCCGCCGCCTCTCCTCTTCTCCGGTCGCCGCACCTTCTCCCGTCACCAGATCCGGGCCATCTGACATGCGTCATTTATATATATATTTACCCGTCATTTTACCCTCGTATTCGTCACATTTTGGGACCATTTATCATCATTTACACGTTTTTCCATATTTAATTGCTCGAAATGGACCATTTTACATTTTTTGTGCTCTTTCCACAGGCCGGCGCGATCGAGGCGCATAAACGACAATTCTGGACTTTCGGGACTGCTCCGTACAGATGTGCATGTCGTCACGGATGCATAGGATCAAGTCGCGCTGAAAACGGAGCTCCGGAGGGCCAATTCAGAAGAAATCTCATTGGGATAAGGACCTGTTCGCAATTCCCAAAATCCTCGAGGGCCAAATCGAAAAATTACCGAATCCCCAACCCGCATAACCCTAGCGCCGCCGCCTGGGAACAGCTTGAGCCCGGTTCCTCTCTCAGCCTTCTTGCTCCTCTCACCCCCTCTTCTTCTTCACCCACGGCGCCGGCGAGACCGGGCCATACCTC